>JAXCLQ010000005.1:9335688-9368304 GCA_035584115.1 Cedrela odorata | reverse complement strand
TCTCTCTCTCTCTCCAAACACTTGCATTTTTGTTACTCCACTATTTTAGTTTTGGAGGTGTTCACCAAAAAGGACGGAATAAATTTTAATCTGTTTAGGGAAATTGAATTATATAGTATAATGTCTTTGATAAACTAAAAAAAATGCCAATTAAAGTCATATTAAACTGAATCCAATTTTATATGATGACTGTAAACTCATTTCCTTTGCTTGAATCTAAACATATAGGTGACAGATGTTGTTGGGGGTACAATTCGTTGGAGAAGATATCTTGATCATTTGATTTGTTCAATATGCCATGATAAGAACACATTTAAAAGCATAGAACCTCTACTTTTACAGGTAATTTCTCTTTGCATATTTCTTGTGGGCTTTTTTTTGTTTGCCGTGTCTGTTATGAAGGTTGAATGTCACACACATAATAAGACATTTATAGAATAAGTTCCTCTACTTGCTACGTATGCCAACACAGATATTATGACATCAACAACTGCTTTAAACTGTAGTCCGGTCTAATTAGATACATGCTAACAATTTCATGATACATGGACTTACATTCCGACTGTATACCTCAATTCAACTGCTTTCATGTCAGTGGAACAAAGTTGATGTTCATCAATACCACAGGAGTTGCATTCTTTTCTCAAAAAAAAAAATTGGATAAAAAGGCCTGTACTTATTTTGTTTTTGTGCTTACACTTTCAGATTCTTCGAATGGGTTTCTATGAAATTCTCAAGCTAGATATGCCACCTTATGCTGTTGTAGATGAGGTAAATTTTATTCTCTCTCTCACAAAGGGAAAAAAATACTCTCATTCTATGTTAGGAAGGTAAACTATAGGAATTTCTTACTTAGTCTCATTGTTTGTTGAATTTAATGAAGCATGAGAGGGATTTGAAGTACACTCCAGTTTTAAAGAATTTTTGGATTGCATGTGGTGAGCATGTTCTTTCATTAGACTTAGCATTTTTTTCCTTTCAGTTGGTATTACATAATTTGAAATAATCTATGATCATGTTCTTTGATAAATAGTAGAAGTGTGAAGTAAGAAGGCTTTATATTTTCTTATGATAGGATGGTCCAGCAATTTAGCTTCTAGTCTGAATATTTCATATGTGACATTCAACATGTACAGGTTATGGGAAAGTTTATGAATTCTATATCGAGTTGCATCTTTCCTGTGGTCAGAATCTGGCACTAATCTTCTTTAGTCTTAACACCTTGGGATATTATCACATTCTAAATGTTCTCTCAAAAAAATATACCAGGCTGCCTTATCTTTTTGTTGATCACAAGTGTTATGTATTACTGCAGAATGTGAGACTAGCAAAGGTTGCTCTTAGACCCGGTGCGGGTAACATGGTCAATGGGATTCTGCGGAAGCTAGTGCTACTTAAGGTTTCCATATTCTATCCATTATGGTTAATGGAATGACACTTACTGGTTTTCATGAACTTGTGACCTTTTTGGTTTGTAGGAAAAGGATTCCCTTCCTCTACCAAAATTGGAAGGTGATGATCGTGCTCAAGCACGTGCTCTTGCCACTATTTATTCACATCCTGTTGTGAGTTTATTCTGCTACATCTTCTTTTCTATTGATCATACCATTACTTGATGCTATTCATGATTTTTATTAGGTATAAAAATCTTGACTTGGGCCCTAGTTTCTCTGCCAAGTCGAGAATTCTTGGACCTAATTTCTCTACATGGTCAAGAATCATCAAACAAGATTTCTGGACCAGGTAGAGAATTCTTGACATCTACCCTAATTGTTCTGCCTGGTCAAGAATTGCGGTTTTTTAACCTAAAAGATAACAGTTCAACTGATCTGAAATACAAAAAATCCCTATGTAGCTGATAACCTAATCTGTATAGATGATATCTTTCTTTTCTCTTTATAATTGATTCCAAAGGCAATCTTTTACCAGATTTCTATAATATTGTGACCCATGGAATCATGATTTTTAATAAAAACATTGTCATTGCTGAAACAAAGATTTACTTTTCCAGTGGATGGTAAGGCGATGGACAAAGTATCTTGGGCAAGAAGAAGCAATTAAATTGATGGTGTGGAACAACAGTGATCCCACTTTTAGCTTGAGGTTTCTGGCTGAATTTTGCTTTCTTTTATAGGTAACATTACTTGGATCTCACAGCTACCTATTTCGATGATGTTGACAGGGCAAATGGTGGAAAAGGTGTTCCTAGAGCTGATCTAGTGATGCAGCTTAATTTGTTGAAGGTTCTTAGAGTTTTTTCTTTTATTACTATCATTTTTCCCCATTCAATAAGCGTTCTTAGATACTGATGATCTTACTGAGCGGAGGTACCTTTAATTCTGGCTAATATTTAAGTTGGATTCTTTTTGTATTGAATTTCAAATTTAATTACTAATTAATCTTCATCTCAGGATCTCTCTTGCTCACAATCATGTGTGCACACACTTGCAGTATTTATCTTCCATTACATGCCTTGGCTCTGCCTCCCTGTTGTAGAGATATGCTTCCAATTACTAATTTGCCGATCTTGAGCTGCAGGTCCCACATGAACTTTCTTTGCATTTGGATGATTTTATCCGTGTCAAAACAGGACTGCAGGTATGAGCAATATACAGGTCTTTAGTTTCTTTAATGCAAGGGTGTAAAATCAACAGTCTGTCTTAGGTTATGTTGGCGTCAACTAGAGCTACCTATGATACAATACAAGAATGAAATATAAATATGTAATGTAGCTAATTGTTAATGTTTGAAGATTTACTACAGTCTTCTTCATAGTCAATCATAGATCAACACAGTTGATTGGTAACAATTATTGCTTCAATGAGTGCAACATTTGCACTTGTGTGGTTTGCCATTTGTAAAAAGAATCAATAATAAGCTTATGTTCTGGACTTAAGCTCTCTCATCAATAATATTCTTTTTCTCTCGGGAGCAAATTAAAATGCTTCCTACAAAAGAGCACTGCAGTGATGCGCCTACTAAATCTGCAAGTGTTGACCAATAGTTGGGCAATAAAGTGCAATCAGGGTCCTAATTACCTCATTTTCCTTGTTTTAGACTGTCATACAAGCGGGATTATTGAAAGAAGGTCTATGTGCTGTCCAAGATGAGAGTGCAGGTTAATTTTTATCCTTCTTCCACTAAGGTTTTTCTTAAATTAAGGCATTTGAGCGCAGTAGGAAGTGATCTTCATTAGGTATACCATCTGGATATTTTGTACTTCTTTTGTGTTCTGGAATGTGTCCGTTGTCAATCTAATGGCTCCATCAAGACTGGCATGTACCTTTTATTGTGACTTATCCCAAACTGAAAGAACATGTATGTTTTATGTATTTGTAGGTTATGCTGCAACTAAATCTCTGTTCATATTCTCTATTATAGGGTAAAAGGATGCTCAAATTCTGACTCTAGCTTTTCATTTAACCGGTTGGATCTTATATAGCAGTGTTATATTGTGCATCGTCATTGCAGGTCTGGTAGTTTCTGTTGTGGATCCTCAACCAGATGAGAGCATTGTTGACTGTTGTGCTGCTCCTGGAGGAAAGACACTTTATATGGCATCCCGTTTGAGTGGCCAAGGTAATTTGTGAGCTTAGAAAGGGTAAATCTGCCAGTTTTATGTGATTGCTGGTTCTTTTCTCTTGATAAACATGAGAACTTCATTGCAATACTTAAATATAGAACCTTTTGCATGCTAATCTGTGCTTAATTCCACTGAGTTTGGTTGAATTGTTCCGCTTCAATATGCTTCTATTTTACAGTATAATTCCATCTTCTCTTGTAAATGCTGTATAAATTCTTCTGCTCTTGAGTGATTCTGGTCCAGTGATGAAATTACATCCTTGTTTCCTTGAACGATTTTATATAATATGTACAATGCCTTGTTGGATTATAGGCATGGTATATGCAATTGACATTAACAAAGGACGATTAAGAATCCTTAGTGAGACAGCTAAGTTGCACCAAGTGAATAGTGTCATCAGCACCATACATGCTGATCTTCGCATATATGCAGTAAGTTATCACCCTCTGTAAATAGAATTTCTTGGATTACGTAATTTCTTATATTTCTTTCTCTTTTTGTGAATATCTGTTAGGACAATAATAAAGTGAAGTATGATAAAGTTCTGTTGGATGCTCCATGTTCCGGACTTGGTGTTCTTTCCAAGGTACATGAAAACATATACTGCAAGTGTTTAATTGCTGCAAGTTTTGACAACTTTAGGGATGTCTGTTAAGAGGCCTATATAATTAATCTTTTCCTCTTTTAACCTTTCTGAAGAGAGCGGACTTGCGCTGGAATAGGAGATTGGAGGATTTGGAAGAGCTTAAAAATTTGCAAGACGAGCTTCTTGATGCAGCTTCATTGTGAGACCTAATATCTCTTCTTATATGATGCCCGACCTCCTCCACCTTTCTTACTCTCCCTGTGCTCAACGCACATTACAAGGTGGTTGGTGGCACGCGCGCACACACAAACACATTTCTTTTATGAAAAAAATATAACTTGACTAGATTGTCTTTCAGAAAAAGTTTGAAATTGCTTCAGATTTTCTGTTTCTGACTTTGATGCAAAGTGAAATATATCTACCTCTGGTTTCGTTCTTTCACTAAACATATGATTTTGTTGGTTCTCTTAAAATGTTTATTTTGCATTTATAGACTGGTGAAGCGTGGTGGGGTTTTAGTTTACAGTACCTGCTCTATAGACCCAGATGAGAATGAAGAGAGGATTGAAGCATTTCTTCTCAGGCATCCTGTAAGAACTCTCTGTATATGTGTGCACGTGTGGTGTGTATGTTTGTGTTCTTTTGCTTAGTTTCATACTTTATGAGTAAGCTCATACAACTTAATGAGGTTACTACCTTCTAATATTGTTGAGGTTTCTAAGGATAAGATTGATATTTTCAGTTGATACACAAAGTAAATTACTTGTCTGATACACTATTGTTTATTAATTTTCCTTTTCAACTGGTAATTATTTTTTTCCCTCTTGTTTCCAGGGATTCTCTATTGATCCAGTTAATAGATTTGTTCCTCCTGATTTTGTAACAAAACGTGGTTTCTATTTCTCTGACCCAGTAAAACATTCACTAGATGGGGCCTTTGCAGCTCGTCTAGTTCGAGCCTTGTGATGAAATGTAAGTAAAGCAACCGTTGTATTCTCTGTGACTACAACTTTTTCAATGAACGAACCATTCCTGCAATCCACAAATGATTGCAGGTCATCAATCCTCAGAAAATACTGTGGAAGATCATCTTATAACAGTTCTCCTTATGTTCCAAGTGCAGAATTTTATTTTCTGCTACAATACTTGAGAAGTATGCGACATGGTTCTGCATGCCCATTTTAGAAACAAAACCAAGACGTAAGGATCAAATCTCAAGAGCAGTTCAACTAACTGGGTTCTGATCAACTCCTACACGACGAGTTCTTACGTCAAGACTAGACTGCAAATACTCAGAGGAGCCTGTAGCAGATGCATTCTGATTATGTATTATTACTCAGAAGCACAGTTATTTGTGACTTTGGTTCCTGCAGTTATGAACTGGAAATATTCATTGTTCATATCCATTTGTAAATTTTTATACTCCCTTTAGTGTTGTGTTCCCTTATGGCAGTGACATTATTAACATGCAAGACATATATGTCATCTTAACATTATGAATTTGTGGAGGAAAAGTCCTTCATATAATCACTATATCGTGTTTACATGATACATTCATCCGATGAATTATTGTAAGGTGTTTATCAATTTTCCCAAAAAATTATTCTCTAAATCATAGGATATTTGCGGTCATGTTCGATGAATTATATGTTGGGTAATAACATATAGGTCCCTGGTTTTTGTTGAAATAATAAATAAGGATATACTTTATACTTTTTTTCACGCGAATCCCCATAATCACCAAATGCTATAACGAAAACGACTTAATCACCATTATCTCCCTCTTCTGCGGTCACGCATACACAATACCAATGAAGAAACGATGGCCAATTACGACACTCTCTCGCGCTTTAACCCTCTCCTACTGCTCTTCGACGACGTCGACAACGGCGTCGTTTCCTCTTAAACACATTATGAAATCCAACTTTGACTCGGCGCTCAGCTCGATTAGGCATCATATCCGAGCAGCCGATTTCGTAGCCATCGACCTCGAAATGACGGGCGTCACCAGCGCGCCGTGGTGCGATTCCTTCCGGTTTGACCGGTTCGATGTTCTGTACCTCAAAGTCAAAGATTCTGCTGAGAACTTCGCCGTCGTTCAGTTCGGTGTCTGCCCCTTTCACTGGGACCAACTCAAGCAGGCCTTCGTCACTCACCCGTAATCCTCCCTCTCTCAGTATAATTTTAGGTACAATTGCTAGTGCTTTTGTAACAAGCGCTTTTCAGTGCAATCGACAAAACCCTCTTTTTTTTTTTTTTTTTTTTTTTTTGTGGGTGGGGGTGAGGGGTAAAAAAGCACTGTTTAAAGTTTTAACTGTTTTGACATGCTTAAAAGCGCTTTTGTTTTTATGACCCAAATGTTACAAGATTGACATAGAAGTGCTTTAAAGGTGCTTCAGACATTGACAAAAAAAAAAAAAAACACTTTGAAAACACAATCTTAATGGCAGTTGATGTATGCGTGCTCTGGCCATTGCTAATTTTGATATTATGAGGTCGTTTGGCGGGCACAATTTCTTTATATTCCCACGTCAAGAGCTTCCACTTGATGGCCATGCTCATGAATTCCTTTGCCAGACAACATCAGTGGATTTCGTGGCTAAATACCAGTTTGATTTTAATGCCTGCATTCATGAAGGCACTTCTTTTATTTTCGTTAGACGCTCAGGTTGCTTTATGTTTTCCATGTAGTTATTATAACTTGCTAATTGATGCATACTTATGTTGTTTTCAATGTTAAAGCTCGGCTTATAAGTTCTAGGTTTGGTTAAAGGGGAAAAAAATTGCAATACTTTTTAGAAAACAGCCTATCAAATGCTTCTCCAAAAGGCACCTAAAATACTTTTCTGACTTGAAAAGTGCTTTCTAGAAAAAATACTTGTTAAGTTTTTCTTCAAATAGAACTTCATATGCATTTTCCATCCCATAATATACTTTTATGTCTCCAGTCAAAAACAGACAAATGGAAATAAATGAGCTTTTAACATTTGAAATTGCTGTTAATAGAGCAGAAAGCACTCCTTAACTTGTCCTAAATGCTTTTTGTAAGATGCTTTCAGTTTGAAAATTCTCAAATCTTAAATAATCTCGGGGGTATCTTATTTATCCAGAAAACAAGAAGAAGAAGCTCTTAAACGTGTGAATTCAATATACGAGGATGAGTTATTGGATTTGTGGCATAGCATGGAAGAAACTAGAGATACCCCATTGGTCAAAATAGCAGATATTCTCTTCACTGAAAGAATGAATAGCAGATTGAGTGAATGGCATGATGGGTTGTTTTGGGACAGAAATGGAGGGTCTGATATTCAGCCAAGTTTAACTGACTCAAAGCAACAATTTCAAACCATTTTCTTCTAGATGCTTCCTGCAATTAGTCTGAATGGTTTCACTACTCATCAACTTCGGTTGATTCAATTGGTAATGTTGTTTTATCCCTGAATCAATGGTAGCTCAGTCTTATCTACATTCTATATGGTTGTGAGTTTTTGCTTTAAAAATGTGGCATGAAGCATCATTAAGGGGCTGATGTCTCCATTTACTTTTGGCCAACCCTTTTTCGAGCTTTAGTTTGATTTATTTCTAACAATTTTAGATTATATCAAAAATGATCATCCACTGTGAAGAAAGTTCTATATTTCCAACTATACTATATTTCCTGTTATTCTCATAATGGATTTACCTTCTAGTTACTTAGTATATTAGCAGTGCTAATGAGCAACAATGGCAGGTTGCGAGAAAGCATTTTAAAGATCTTGCTTGTGTTCGTGACAGTGGTGAAAATTCTTATTCACAACAGCTTACAGTATATACAGACTCAGAAGGTGACAAAAAGATGCTTATGGTAAGAAATGATTTTGAGGAAAGTCAGATGCACACAAATGTTCAGGATGTTTGAATGTTCAGATGCACATGAAAGTCCAAGATGTTGCTACCAGAAGGTCCTAATGTTCCATGTTTGGATTAGCTATGCCTTCGAGAGTTTGAATTGAAAAGTACGAGGGATTAAAGGAGTGCAAGTCAACATACAACAAGAAAAGAATGTAAAGTTTCAGGGATTAAAATTTTTGGCATCTCCCACGTGAGGATGTTGGTGCTGAAATAGTCAATGTAAAAATTTTCCCTATTATTCGTGCCATCATTTGCAGCTTAATTTTTCTGCTGACAGAAGTAAAGGATGAGCAACACAGAGAAGTAGAGATGAAGATTAAAGCTGCAATTGGATTTCACCATGTTATTGACTTCCTTTCCTCGGAGAAGAAGTTGATTGTTGGTCACAATTGCTTCTTGGGTATGAATACAGTCTTGAGCTACATGGGGATGGTAATTTATCAAATATATTGTTCAGATGTTTTTTCTTTATGATACAGATATTGCACACATTTACAGCAAATTCTTAGGTCCTCTTTCTTAGACTGCTGAAGAATTCATTGCCTCTGTTAACAACTACTTTCCTCATGTCATTGACACGAAAATATTGTTAAATTCCAATAACGTACTTCAACAACGGATGAAGAAATCGAGCACTTCGTTTTCCTCGGCATTTTCTATTTTGTGTCGGCAAATTTCTCTTGGCTCTAAAAGTTCTCATCTTGCTCTTCAGTCATGCATTAAAATGGAGGTTGTCCAACTGGAACCCTGGAGCCAAGCACGAATCTGGATATGATGCTTTTATGACAGGGTGTGTATTTGCTCAAGCATGCAGTTATCTTGGCATTGATTTTAAGTGCCATTCTTCCTCTGAAAATTTAGCCCACAACGAAAACTCCAGGAACACATCACTGGGGATTCCCATCAGAACTCAAGGCACAAGCAATTAGAGAATGCATCTCTAAAGTTCTCGGCCCAACCTCAGTGATTTCGGTCTATCACGTGGATGAAACTGCAGTTTTTGTTCAGTTCAGCAAAGCAGAATTGGTTTCCGAATTTCTGGGTTTGAAGGAAGGTGGAAATACTGGTGCTGCTAGCTATGAAACTTACAAAGAAATCTGCAGTTCATCCATCTCAAAGGTCTTGTTTGCAGATCAAGCAGTGGTGGTTGGTATCAATTGGAAGACCAAGTTGGTAGAATCCTCCAACCTAGAGGCTGAGACCAAATAGCATGAAAGTCTCCGTAAGATTTAACACTACGAAATTCTGATTCAAGTCCAGGTGTAAGAACGAAGAACGAGAAGACTGATTGATTATGTAACAAATGATTCATCATGTGGCCAATTATCACCTGACGAGGTTGTTGAATCTTTATATACTGCAAAAGTGAAACAGATTATGACTTATAATTTATGACTCTAGGCTTAAGAAGTTTGATATTTATTTTCGTTGGAGCTATTGTTCCAATTAGTTTATAGATCCATTCCATTTCTTTTGCTAGAAATTGCCTTGGAAGCATTCTGTGGATGCAGTTGATTCTAAACACAAAGAAACAACGTATATTTATTTATAAAATTAAAACATAGAAATCCGATTTATTTTAAGCTCAACAGAGCTCAGCACGTATTGTATGCAGATGTCATTGCCATCTACATCTAGTGTGGCAAGTGGGATAAAGTATTTGGGTTGTAAGATAAAGTATGGGGGCTGAATAGTACTAGTCTCTGGCTGTAAAATGATGAACGAGAGACCCGGCCCATTTCAGCCAGCCCATCCGCCCCGTTTCTCCCAAAATTCAAAATTCTAAACGCGCTCATCGCAAAATCAAATCTTCACCGTCGATCAGAAAACACTCAATTTCCCTCCTCTGTCTCGTAAGAATTTATCGTCTGGATTTTGATTCTCGAATGGAGAAGAAAACGTGAGCAAGAAAAAGAAAAACGGGGACGATGGAGAAGCTGTTTATGCAGATCTTCGAGAGAAAGAAATGGATCGTTGACCAAGTCAAACACCAGACTCTTCTCTTCGATCAACAACTCGCCTCTAAATGTCTTCTCAACGGAATTGCTCCTCCTCCTTGGCTCTTTTCCTCTGCCCCTAATGGTAATTTCACTTTTTCAGTCTCTTCAATTTGTTGTTACTGCTTTGGAATTTCGATTTATTGAATAGATTTTTCTTTATTTTTGGTGTTGTATACCTTCATTTTTTGTTTGTTTATAAATCTGTCGTTAGAATTTTATGTTTTATTTGCAAATTTGTAAAATTTAAATTAATTTTGTCTCGTAAAATTAATAATTAGTAGTCGAATCATTTTGGGTTGTTGAGAACGAGAATTTATTCTTAGTAGTTTAAAATTTTGGATGTAGAAATTTTTAGCGCATTGTATTGGTGGCATTGAGGAAGTGAAAGCTTGCTTTAATTTGTATTTCATGAAGCAAATAACTCAATATAAAAAGGAGTAGTCTCTTGAAATTTGGATTCTGTTCACTGTATTGCGCTTCTGGTTTTAAAGAGTTCTTCTTAGATTAATTTCAGCCAAAATTGTTGTAGCTGATCCCTTTTAATTTGTTATTAAGGCGTTAGTCGACATCATAAACAACATGAAATTCAGTGATTTCTATGATGATCAATATGGAAATTGGTAATGAAAAAAAAATGTTGAAGAGCTTGATCTGCATGGCTATAGGACCCAAAACAACTTTGATTTTTACATCATTACATATCTCTAGCACTTTTATGATTGGTGGGCAATTTTAACAAACTGGGTTCATTTTATATTTGTTTTCTTTTTTTCTTTTTTGTATGTTGCAGCAGAGTTGAATAAGGAGGAACTTATTTCTGGACTCTTATTCCCTTGCCCACCACTGGCAGTTCCTTATTCCGGCAATTACTCTTCACTTTACAACAAGCCTATTGTGACAGCTTATAAGGGGGATTTAACTGATAGTTTTTTCACAGAAATTCGTACGTCAAATAAAGGTTTTGATACAGAAGACCGATTTTCTGTTTCGCCTCAGCTTCCTGCTACTGATGTTGAAGGTGCCTCAAATGGTGTTCAAAGGCCGGATTCCAGTGCTGCTGCTATATCTCTGCAGGATCAGGGAATTGAAAGACTGTCATATGTTTCTCCTGAGCCAGCTCATCCATTGGAAAGCTTTCAAAGATCCAAGTCAAGGCAAAGAGCTCTGGAGCTTCGTAATAGTGCAAAATCAGTTAAGAGTCATTTACGTGATGAGAATAATGCTGGTGTTTTTGCTGGTGGAATTTCAGGTTCTGAGATTGCTACCCTACAGCATGACCATGTTCAACAGGTGGAATTGGTTGAATCTGTTTATATAAGTAAGGAAATCTGTGAGGTGGAAGAAGCAAAACAAGGCAAATTTCATGGCAAGGAAAACGGTATGGTTTTTGCAAGTGTTTTATGTTGTCAGTTTTTATCCTCAATTGTTTTTTTTTTTTAATGATTTGGTCATCATTTAACAGTATTTTTATTGCTTTTGAAATAACAGTTTCTGTTTATTGTTTCTCTTGAAAGCAAGAAATGGTATTTTTTAACATGCTAATGAAGCAGTACCTTGCTGATTGCATGTTTGATTCATTCCAGTTCATTGATTGTTATTCAAAACATACAGCAGAGAAGTTGAAGACTTTTCCCCTTTATGTTTTAGTACGTTGTAACATTCTGAAATTTCTAGCTTTGTTTTGATGATGACAATAATGCATAAATTCAAGAACTTGTTGGGCATGGCTCAGAAGCAAGGTGGTGACTCACTGGACATAACCTTACTATAAGAGACAACACTACATGTCTCTGCCCAGATATAAGTGGTAAAATATTTATCTCCCTAGCTTTCTCTAACAATCTTCAGTTTCATTGCAGAGTCACATGTGGAGGAGCTTATTGCACCCCTACTCCCTGGTCTGCAACCTCTGGTTTCTTATTCCAGCAGTGACTGTGTTCCTTACAGTAAACCTGCTGTTATATCTGAAAATGAAGAGTTACCTGATGCTTCAGAAAACATAGAACTTCATGCTTGGAGCAAAGGGATAGTTGCAGCAGATGGGCTGTCTGATTTGCAACAGTTTTCAGTCAATGATACTGGATGTGACTCAAATGGTGTGTTCAAGACGGATTCTGGTGCTACATCTCCACAAGATCAGAGAAATTCAGGAATTTCAGACATTGACCCTGAGCCACTTCAATCATTGGCAAGGGTTCAAAGATCAAAATCAAGACAACGGGCTCTTGCGGTTCGTAATAGTGCAAAAGCAGCTAAAAGCTGTTTATCACTCGGGAATGATATTTGTGTATATTCTAGTGTAGTGACTGGGTCTGGGATTGCTTCCCTACAGTCTGACCAAATTCATGAGTCAGAATTGGTCCAAACTACTGATTTTGATAATGAAAGTTGTGAGGTGGTAGGAGCAAAAGTAAATAATTTCCGGAGCAAGGAAAAGAATAGCAATATTTATAATGGCAGGATTACAAGATCTCAAAGTTCTATTGGGAAACCTAGCTCTATGAGAGAGTTCTCACATGTGGATAGCCTTGCATATGCTGGGAGATCTAGTAGGTATGACAACAAGGTGGGTTGTCTTGAATCAAGTGAACAGAAGAGAGAAGAGAATTCTGCTTCCTTGGGAAGGGGTTTTGTCTCTGGCATGGTGGGTTCATTGCCTCAACTCAAGCAAAGAAAGGTTGGAAGTAAACTAACCGATGCCGTGTCTGCTTCTCCAAGCTTGAGGGTAAAGCCATATCTGTAAATATACATTCATTTTAGTTATGAAGATAACTTAGGGTCTGATTTAAAATGTCAGTACTTTTGTTTATCTCAGGAGGATGACGTTGAGCAATCAAATGTTAACAGAAGTCCAGTTGACAAAATGGATCATGTGGAACAGCACGTGACTGAAGAGTTGAAATCATCAGCTGTTGGGATTTCTTCCCTACAGTCTAACCAAATTCATGAATCAGAATTGGTAAAAACTACTGATTTTGTTAATGAAGGTTGTGAGGTGGAAGGAGCAAAAGTATGTGATTTCTCCAGAAAGGAAAAGCGTAGCAATATTTTTTCAGGCAGAATTACAAGATCTCGAAGCTCTGTTCAACAACCAAGCTCTATGAGGGAGTCCTCACATGTTGGTAGCCTTGCATATGCTGGGAGATCTAGTACGGATGACAACAACTTATGTTGTCTTGGATCAGGTGAACAGCAGATTGAAGAGAATTCTGCTTCCTTAGGAAGGGGTATTGGATCTGGCAAAGTGGGTTCATTGCCTCAGCTCAAGAAAATAATGGTTGGAGGTAAACTAGCAGATGCCATGTCTGCTTCCCAAAGCTTGAGGGTAAAGTCAAATCTATGTATTTATAATCATTTTAATTATGAAGATTACTTAGGTTCTTACTAAAATATCAGTAATTTTGTTTTTTCAGGAGGATAAAGTTGTGCAATCAAATGTCAACAGAAGTCCAGTTGACAAAGTGGATAATGTGAAACAGCACATGACTGAAAGATCTAAATCATCTGCTGTTGGTATTTCTTCCCAACTGTCTGACCAAATTCATGAATTAGAATCGGTGAAAACTACTAATTTTGATAATGAAGGCTGTGAGGTGGAAGGAGCAAAAGCATGTGATTTCCAGAGCAAGGAAAAGAGTAGCTATATTTATTCTGGCAGGATTACAAGATCTCAAACCTCTGTTCGACAACCTAGCTCTATGAGGGAGTCCTCACATGCAGGTAGTCTTGCATATGCTGGGAGATCTAGTAGGGATGACAACAACATATGTTGTCCTCAATCAAGTGAACAGAAGATTGAAGAGAATTCTGCTTTCAGGGAAAGGGATTTTGGCTCTAGCATGGTGGGTTTATTGCCTCATCTCAGCCAAAGAAAGGTTGGCAGTAAACTAACTGATGCTGTGTGTGCTTCTCCAAGCTTGAGGGTAAAGTCATATCTATATATTTACAATTGTTTCAGATATGAAGATACCTTAGGGTCTGATCTAAAATGTTCGTACTTTCGTTTATCTCAGGAGGATGATTTTGTGCAACCAAATGTCAATAGAAGTCCAGTTGACAGAATGGATCATGTGGAACAGCACATGTCTGAAGGATCTAAATCATCTCCTGTTGGTATTTCTTCTCGACAACCTGAACCTGTTCAGGAGTTGGAAGTGATCAAGCCTGCTGAGACCTATTATGAAAACTGTGCAGTGAAAGAAGCAAACATTGTTGATTCCCAAAGCAAGGAAAATGCTACAATTGCTTATTCTGGTAGGATTACGAGATCTCAAACTTCTACCCAACAAGCCAGGTCTACAAGGGACTCCTTGAATATAAGCAACTCATTTTATACTGAGAGGTCTAGTAGTGAAGATAAGAATGCTGGTTCTTCTAAATCAAGAGAGAAAAGTGGAAAGATGTTCATCCTGTCAGGAAATTTTGTTTGCAATGGTGCAGAATATTCATGGCCTCAACATAAGCGAAGGAAAGTTGAAGGTCAACTCAATGACTCCCTGCTTGCTTCACCAAACTTCAGGGTAAAGCCACCATTGTCTATGCACTAGAATTTTATGAGTAGAAACTTCAATTGTGTAGAAGATGAAATAAAGTATTTTGAAATATCAACACTTTTCTATATCTCAGGAAGAGGGAGTTGCACAATCAGGTGTAAACAAGATCCCAATTGTTGAAATGGATCAGAATGGGGGTAGCAATATGAAAGGGGAATCTCAATCTTCACCTAAGTTGCTAGTTGAAGAGGTACTTGATTTCCTGTTGCATTTAAAGCCTTTTAGGTCACATGATATGTTCAATGGTCACAAAGATTTATAAGAAGGATATTAAAGCAAATCTATTTAACATATATACCTAGAAATGTTTGTCAAAATTTAGTCTTCTTTTTATTATTAATACAGGTAATTTTAAACAATGTAATATTTTGCTCTTCAGTAAGTAGCATCTCTTGGTAATGAAAAGAATAAAATACCATAAATTCATTTTTTATTATGATTTAAGATTGCACTTATCTTGATGAATTAAACATTATATTCAATGTCATTTGTCCTCTCTTTAACTCATAGCCTTGACACTATTGAAAAGGGTAAGATATCCTGTTCCCAAAGTTGAACTCTCATGTTGGGAACCCATGAGTACAGGACAGCAACATTGGTGTCGGTAAATGAGGTAGCTTTCAATTTTAATTTTGGTGATAATTAAGTCACCCACTTCAATTTTCAGTACAAATCTTGTGTTAATGTTATACAATATCACACCAAAAAGGAAAATGATCTCCAAAAATGTGCATTGTGTAAGTGATAGATGGGGTTTGGTTGTGCATTCCCATCTAATGGTTCATAAGAGGGAGAGGTTGTAAACCTTTGATGTTCTGCAATAGACAATTATCTGGGGGCTACAGGCTGGAATAGTATAGACATCATCATCGTTATTTTTTATTCATTTTATAGTAATGGTGCTTGTGGGGCTAGAACATGTTTTCCACAGATTACATCTGTTTTGTTTTCTGCTTGTGACAGAGCTCTTTTGATGCATATCATCTATTTTATCTTTGTGACTGACAGGATAAACTTAGTACCAAGGAGAGGGACAGAAGTGAAAAAAATACCCCTTTCACATTTGTACAGGAAGAGTCAGAATTGACCTTAATTTCAAGTTTCACCAATCAGGCTACTGGAGATTCTAAAGATTGTTCAGATGTGGAAGCAGGAGAGGCAAATACAAGTGCTATGCTTGATCCAAGTAAGCAGTGTGCTATGGGAGGAAATGAACTTGAACCAGGAAATATAGAACACTTGAGTTTTTCTGAAAGAGGCATGCGAGAAAGGAAATGTCAGCTGGGAGGAAATGACAAATCTTTACATTGTTCAGTTGGCTTTCCACAAAGACATTCAGTGGGTTTGATTGATGCTGATCAAATTATGCCTGAATTTGAGGGGTTCATTATGGAAACAGATAATGAGCATTCACGCATAGCTGGAGAGGGTATTAGTTTTGACAAATTGGACCTTCCAAAAACTACAATAGAACGCGCTAGTGTGTTGGAGCAGCTTTGCAAATCAGCTTGCATGCATACCCCATTATCCCATTTTTCGACTACCTATAAATTGCACCAAGCACCAAATTTGTACCAGTCCGTTCCAAATGGGCTTTTAGAGTGCATTGAGCTGAGGAGTGAGCCTTCAATTAATGATGATATATTCAAGCAACTTAAAGCTAGTTATAGTTGCTTTAATGAGGAAGCCAACCAGGCTTTTCAAGGAAGGTCCTACTCTGATTGCTTGCCATTTTCTAGTTCTCAGCCTACCTGGGACAGGAAAGCTTTTGGATCACCGGTTGGGAAATTCTGGGATAGAATAGCATCAAACTCTGCAAGTTCAGAGAAGCAAAGCAGCCTAAATCAAGAGCTTCCCTGCATTAGTGAAGAAAATGAGAACACAGATGAGGTGGCCGGTACATTTCGAGAAGGCATCAGTTCAGAAGTTGCATCACCAGTTGGGGAACTCTGTGATAGAACCACATCAAACTCTCCAAGTTTGGAGAATCAAGGTAGCTTAATTCCCGAGCTTCCCTTCATTAGTGATGAAAATGAGAACACAGATGAGGTCGCCAGTGTATATCAAGAAGGCATCAGCTCACAAGTGGTGCCTTCCTCAGTCAAAAGAGAACCACTTGCTGATATCATCGAGAATCCAAACCTTCCTGCATCTCTTTCTGAAGCTGGGATATTTGGCACTAGAAGTAGCCGTGAATCTGTAATTTCAGAAAACAGTTTCACCGAGACTTGTAATAGGGCAAAGCAGAAGCCTGGACACCATACCAGCAATAGGAAAAGACATACAAGTAAGGCAAAAATGAGCCATAGTGTATCACTAGAGGAAAATGGTGTAAATACAGTGAGTGGATCAGTTCATAATAGGTTCAGTAAGCCAAAATTATCCAGAAAACCCAGCTTGAGAAAAGGAGGCCCAAGTTTTGCAGATAGGGAAACCAAGCGTAATAACATTGTATTCAACGTCACTTCCTTTATCCCACTTGTTAAACAAAAACAAGCAACTGCAATCATTACAGGTAATTTATCATACTTTTTTCCTGATGAATTGTTAAAGTTTATTTCAGCAATACTGTGATTTTGCAATATAGGATTTAATTCTTAAATTTAATGCACTGGATTACAAACTCCAGCTTAGTGGATATATCTTTGGTTTTTTCCCAAATGGTATTCTACTTTGTTTCTGAACTAATTTATGATTGCTTTAATGAATCTGAAAACTATAAGTTGTGTAATGGTTTGAGACCTTGTTGCACAACTTTATGAAGTTTGTTGTGACATTGTTACTTGTTATCTGATTGAATGGCCATGTATGTCTGCTCTGCATTTAGGGAAGAGGGGTGTTAAAGTAAAGGCACTAGAAGCAGCTGAGGCTGCAAAACGTCTTGCACAGGAGAAAGAGAATGAGCGCATGATGAAGAAAGAAGCTTTGAAACTTGAGCGAGCAAGACTGGAGCAAGAAAATTTAAAGCAACTGGAGCTGCAGAAGAAAAAG
The DNA here is from genome assembly GCA_035584115.1 of Cedrela odorata. NCBI lineage: Eukaryota > Viridiplantae > Streptophyta > Magnoliopsida > Sapindales > Meliaceae > Cedrela > Cedrela odorata. Next base: position 9,350,700 of record JAXCLQ010000005.1, on the reverse strand, counting down.
AAAGAAGAAGAAAGAAAGAAGAAAGAGGCTGATATGGCTGAAAGAAAGAGACAGAGGGAAGAAGAAGAAAGGAAGGAGAAGGAACGAAAAAGAAAGCGTGTTGCAGAAGCTTGGAAGCAGCAGCAAGAAAATGAGGAAAAGTTACATGCAAGGAAACAGAAAGAAGTGAAATATGGAGCCATGGTAAGATCACTTATGTCGCAAAGTTCTTCAATTCCTTTATGCTTAATATTTTAGGAATAACATTAATTTTTGTTGTCTGCAACAGGATGAACAATTAAATGTGATGAAGGTATCTAAGAATGAAACAGTGAGAGATAATAAAAGGGAAAAAGAACTTGAAGATGAAAATCTCAGAAAGATGCTAAAGACAGAACCTAAGGCGACTGTGGTTTCAACAAGTGATGCCGGAGAAACAAGCATTGCCCTTGAAGTTTGTGATGCTTCAACTGATTGTTGGGACAATTTAAAGGTAAAATATTTATTAGAATCATTTTCATCAGAATTTTTTTTTTAGTGAAGTCTTTCATAATATCTCAGATAGTAATAGTTTCATATAACTCCAAGGTGCAACATAGATAGATTGCTATGTTGTTTCTTCTATTCCTTCCAAAGAAAAAGGAAATTCATAAAACTGCTCTTGATGGTGAGTCCTAATTTGCTAAAATGTAATGCTAACCATCTTTGTCACTGGACTCATTTAATTCACTGAATCACTGTTGATTAGCAAAAAATGATGGTCACCTCTATTGAGCTTGAATAATGAAATCTCAAGACTTTTGCAAACTCAAATTAATCCCCTTTTTTCTGTTAATTGCAGAAAATTTTGTGTCATCATAGGAGAAAGGATTTTTTTTTATATTGTCATTTACTAAACCAGCGAGTCTAATGAAATTAGAACCTTCTTGAAGAATATTTTGCTTATCAAACTGTTGATAAATATTTTGCATTACAGACTCATGCTGAGACTTCTTTTTTTTTTTCCTCTAGGCAGCGAACCATTTAAACAAAGTAACCGAAAATGACAATGTTGGTACCAACCAAAATCAAGAACCATCATATGATATATCTCCGTATAAAGGTTCAGATGACGAAGAGGAAGAAGAGGATGAAATACCGAATACTAAATTTGTTCCTTCATGGGCCCGGTATGTAACTCAAGTTTGTAGTCTATAGTTAAGTATTGTATTCAACTTTTAAAGCAGATGAAGCAATGTTAAAAATTGCACATGCAACCTGCCTCTTTGTTTTTTGGTCTTATATGCATATGTGGCCTCACAGCCCTGTATTTTTTTTTTTTTTTTTTTTTGCAAAGGCCTTTTCTGCTCTTAGGATGAGTGTCCTTGATGAGATGTTTAAAGCATGGATCTTAGTGAGAACAATAAAAATGCATGCCTTTGATGCTGTACCTCTCCCTGTAATTAAACATCATAATCTTTGCTGTCTTTCTGCAGTAAAAGTGCCCTGACTCTGGTCATTTCATCCCACCAAAGTGTAAACCCAGAAGTGATTTTCCCCCCCGAAAGTTTTTGCAGCATATCTGAAGGTAGTGCTCATACATCCTCTAAAGCAATAGACCTTATCAGCTATATTTCTGGACTAAACAAGAAAAAATTCACTTCTTTTTGTAGTTCTCTTGCCTCGGAAAAGCAGCTAAAATAGGAAGCCATTAATATAATCAGATTGTGTTGATTTGCATTATGCATAATGTTCATTCAATTGAGACAAGCGCTTTTTGGCTTCAGGTATGCTTTTCCCACTAGAATGTCTCAAAACCACCAAGTTTTCGTTGTCATTGAATGTACAATCAATTTCACCTTCTTTTTTTCTCATGAGGCAGATTTTGGAGCAACTATTTGGGAAGAGTTAAGGAGCAGGTAATTGCTTTTCGGCTAATTGGTACCTGAAGATTGCAGAGCTGCAAATGATATTGTGAATTGAACACAATTAACAAGCTTGAGTTATCTGGTTGCTTCATGTTATGTTTTGTAAAAAAAAATAAAAAATTGAAGAGCTCCTGAAGCAGATGGAACATGTCTGACAAAAATCCTTCTTTTAATTCCTAATCCAAGTTCCTGATCCTTTGTGAACCTCTTACTTGTCTGTAGTAGCTTCTACTTTGCTTTTAATCTGTAGAATGCCTTTTAACTCTGTAATGTTAGCAAGCAGAATGAATTTAGTTTACATAAATTTATGAAAAGGAATGACATCTTATTCTAATAAATTTACTGATTTTTTTTCCTTTCCGGCAAGTACAAAACACGACTTATACCAGAGGGTATTGATACAAGAAGATGATCGTTTATATGATATTCTATTCGAGAATTACAACATTTTAGAAGATGAACTGGAAAGAAATTCTAGGAATTGGAAATCAAATGGGTATGCTGGTTGGTTGTAACTTGTAAGCATTTTATTCAATTAGCTAAAAAATAATATGAAACAGAATCTACTATATTATGCATGGTAAACTGACACAGCCTACGACAGTTGACATTATGTATGGTGATTTTTTAATCTTAGAGTACAGTAACGGCTATATTAGGTGTAATGTTATAATTTCTCTTTTTAAATTATTTGACCTACGCTCACATCACATGACCTCTTATACTTGGTCCATTATTGAATTCTCTAGTAGTCACATTCCAGTGGCCGGCCCTCTATCCAAAGTTCACTTCTCTGAATAACTTTCTAAATTCTATGTTCGATGTTGCCGTTTAGATTCCAAATCAATAAACAATAGCATCAAAATCCCTCCATCGTTAAATTCCCTTTATCAAAAAGTGTAATTAAAAGTACAGTTTGTGAGTTTTGGTGCCCTAAAGTTCTCACCACATGGGCTATATGACCTTGAGGCTGACGCATTATTAAGAGACCAAATCACCTTAAAAACGGTCATATTTTTGTTTATTACTGTAACAAAAGCCACATCATCTGATACACCGATCCTTTTTTTTTTTTTTTTTTGGTCAAATACCCAAATTCTTGACTTGGTCCAATCAAGGTTTATGAGAAAACCCTCCCATCACTTACCATGCCCACTTCCTTAAATGCTGTCGCTTCATTTGTCTTCTTCCTTGATAAATGATAACCGTTATAGACCCATCAACTATTCAACTGTTTGAACCCCATTTTCCCACCCAAAGATTCCCACCACCACCTACTCGCTCTCTGTCTCTGATGAAATCACTCTTCAAGAATTATTCGTCTAATCTTCTTCATCAACTCTTGTAATAAAATCTCTCCATTCTTGACAAAATAAAAGAAAGGAAGGAGAACCCATTTGTTCTTAAACAATTTCATCTAGATTTTACCACAAAAACAATGCCTCCAAGAAAGCTACTTGTTTTCCTCTTCCTCTTCTTCAACTTCTCTATTGCCTTTGCGAGAAATGTGAGATTCAATTTCACTTCTTTCAATCTCCGTAACATCACTCTCTTGGGCGACTCTTATCTTCGTAATGGCGTTATAGGCCTTACAAGAGAGCTCGGTGTCCCTTCCTCAAGCTCTGGCAGCCTAATTTACAACAGCCCAGTTCCATTTTTTGACCAAGAAACCAATACCTCAGCTTCTTTTAACACAAAATTCTCTTTTTCCATTAATAATGTGAATCCTAACTCTTTCGGTGACGGTTTAGCCTTTTTTATGTCTCCTGATAATAAGATGCTCGGTAGTCCTGGTGGGTATCTTGGTCTTGTTAACTCTTCCCAGTTAACCAAGAACAAGTTTGTGGCTGTTGAGTTTGATACAAAGCTTGATCCTCATTTTAATGATCCAGATGAGAACCATATTGGTTTGGATATTGATAGTCTTGACTCAATCAAGACTGCTGATCCAATTTCTCAAGGGATTGATCTAAAGAGTGGGAATTTGATCACAGCTTGGATTGATTACAAGAATGATTTGAGAGTTTTAAAAGTTTTTGTGAGTTTTTCGAGTTTGAAGCCTGAAAAGCCGGTGTTAACTGTGAATATTGACCTCTCTGGGTATTTAAAGGAGGCTATGTATGTGGGGTTCTCTGCTTCAACAGACGGGAGTACTGAACTTCACTTGATTGAGAATTGGAGTTTCCAAACTTCTGGTTTCCAACCAGTGAGAACAATTTTGCACCCTCACAATGTGTCTGATAGTTCGGTGATAGTAGAACATGATTTTCCTCTATCAAATTCTACCAATAAACAACACAACAAGGTTGGTTTGGGTCTTGGAGTCGCTGGTCCGGCCTTCTTTTGCGTAGTTCTTGTAGTTTTTGGCTACATTTCTGTCAAGAAATGGAAGGGTATGAGAACAGGAATGTGCCTAAGAGCAGAACTTGTGGCTGGACCAAGAGAATTTAGTTACAAAGAGCTGTGCTCAGCCACGAGAGGTTTTCACTCAAGCAGAATCTTAGGCCGTGGAGCTTTTGGGAATGTGTACAAGGCCATCTTTGTCTCTTCAGGTTCCATTGCTGCTGTGAAAAGATCAAAACATTCACACGAAGGTAAAACTGAATTTCTTGCTGAAATGTCGATTATAGCTGGCTTGAGGCACAAGAACTTGGTTCAGCTCCTAGGTTGGTGTGCTGAGAAGGGTGAATTGTTGCTTGTTTACGAGTTTATGCCCAATGGGAGCCTTGATAACATGCTATACCAAGAATCTGACCAAGCTGTATTGTTGAGTTGGTACCACAGGATAAACATTGTGGTCGGTTTGGCTTCTGCTCTAACATACTTGCATCAAGAATGTGAACAGCAAGTGATTCACAGAGACATTAAGGCTAGTAACATAATGCTGGACGCACATTTCAATGCAAGGCTTGGTGATTTTGGATTGGCAAGGCTCACAGATCACGATAAGAGTCCGGTTTCAACTCTTACAGCAGGAACCATGGGGTACCTTGCTCCAGAGTATTTGCAGTATGGGACAGCAACTGAGAAAACTGATGTTTTTAGCTATGGTGTTGTTGTCCTTGAAGTGGCTTGTGGGAGGAGACCAATTGAACGAGAAGCTGATAGCCAAAAAATGGTGAATTTGGTTGATTGGGTATGGAGATTGCATGCTGAGGGAAGAATCATTGAAGCAGTAGACAAAAGGTTGAATGGGGAGCTCAAAGAGGAAGAAATGAAGAAGCTTTTGCTTGTGGGATTGAGCTGTGCAAACCCTGACAGCTCAAAGAGACCTTCAATGAGAAGAGTTCTTCAGATCCTAAACAATGAAGCAGAGCCTGTTGCTGTACCAAAGATGAAGCCAAGTCTCACATTCTCTAGTGTGTCTTTGACTCTAGAGGACATTGTTTCTGATAATGAATAGGATGTGTGAGATTGATTGCTTGATTCTTTCATTTTTGGTCACCTTGATTGTATTTTCTAATTCAGCAATTGCTGATTGTGGGAGTTCAGTGACCTGAGTTCAAAACTATTATATTGAACCACGTGGTCTCTGTAGTATATTTGACTGAAGTTGATTCCTTGAACTTTTTAATGTTGTAGTTTGGTCTCTGCCGTAAGCTCATTCAAATAACAAGTTTCTTTGGACACTATTTTCATATTCTTCACAGCAGTTGAAGATCTCTGCCTGATTTAATAATTGATTGTTGCTCTCAATGTAAATATTAACCAACATCAATTGAAGCCCTTCATAGTTCTCATCAAGATTCTTATTGAAGCTCAGTTGTATTTCCAGCAGAGTCTTAAAAATTAATGCCTTTCGGGCTTTACGCATAATAATATGCGATTATTATACATAGCTCGAAAATAATAATTAATTGTTGTTTGAGGTTGAATACAAATGATTATCTCTGATATAATCGATCACTTCATCCGTAGTCAGATATTTTATTGACAACCCTCTTGAAATGCAGTCTCTGTAATACAATAAAAGAAAATCATATAACCCTTCAACGTTCATTACGTTTGAGTAAGTACTAGTCTATGGATTGCCAAGAATGGAAGCCACTCACCTTACTCTTGTTGAACTAATTTGATTTGGCACAAGCTCATCCACAACCTTGATGTTACCCTGAAAGCAAATGAAGACAGGATTTAGTATTGTAAAATGGTCATCATGCAATTGGCAGTAAAGCAATTAAAACTACCATCACACCGTGCAAAACCACTCAAAAAGCTCCTTCCAAGATGGTTTTGAATTCTGAAACTTCATGGCGATTGGTGAGGCATTTAACATTTGGATTTGTAGACCAATTACACCTTCCTATACAAAATTTCCAGTTTTCTTTTCAAACTTGACCAGGAATTACTTTATCAAATTCAAGAATTATGACCAAAATTAAGACCTTCGAGCTGTCAATTCCCTAGACATGCAGAATACATATGACTAAGACCAGAATACAACTTCAGCCCAATAAATAAAAGTCTAAACAGTTATCAGAATGTAAACCAAATAACATGGTAGCATACCGAAAAACCTACTTACCCTGTTTTCATTCAGGATTTCATTGTCTGATATAATTTTCTCAACATCTTGACCATCTCTGCGTATACAAACCACACCATAATCACTGCATATGGCCCTGACCTGAAAAAACAATGACAAGTCTTACTAAAGAGATTAGCTGCAAGAACAAATATATACGAGCATCTATTTATCAAGAGGTCCAACTACTCTAGCTCTCTTAACTTGCAGTTAAAATGTTAAAGAATGCACTTTCCAACTCATACAACGTTTAATGGACATTGAAAAACCTCTAACTGCAAAAAAATTTATCAAATAATGAAGTTGATAAACTTTCACATTCATATAAATTAGTATCCCTACTGAACCATTAATCTTAAGCACCTATAGCATATAAACCAAGATCTCGAACAAGAAAAACCTGCTCAGGAATCCAAAATCCAGGAATGCAAAAGGATTGGAGTAAATCAGAACCACAGACAAGCATGACCTTGAGGGACTCTACAAGAACCACAGAAAACCAATACCAAATAAAATACATATAAACAAGATGATACTTCCATGACAACGTCAGAACTCAAAAAGAAATTCATCAAACTCAATTGCTCGTGTGCAGAGCAAGGGGAAAAATAAAGAAATTCTGCTTCTTACCCCTGGATAGCAGCCCAGCCTCACTCAAAAACTTCTTGATTCTAGACAAAACAGTCAAAGTGCGCTGATAGCTATCCTGGTTTACCTGTGAAACAACTTCAAAACTTTAATTATTATGTAAACTTCAGAACCATGACGAGATCAAAGCAAAGCAATTTACTAACGAGAACAATAAATCAAAATAGAGCAAGATAATACTAAAAGACTCATCACCTAAATATCATGAATTTGCACAATGAAGTGAGAGAGCAAAAAAGAGAGAATAAAGCACCTCCCATGGATCAACCATTATGAAGTCAGAACTTTTGCAGGCAAGATTACACAACTCTTTACGATGCTCAGCAGATATAAGGCACTGTATCATGTTACTGCTTCAGTAAAACATATTCACATATGCAAAAGAATTAGGAACAAAGCCAATCAAGAAACTCAGCATAATGCCATGTAACAACTATTAGTCATGGTCAGTAATAAGATTTATGGATTATCAACATCCTAGTAACTCGAGTATAACATTAACAACTTCATTGACAAATAAACTATCTATATACAACACTGTTGCTAAACATGTCCTCAAAAAACCCCTACTGCAGAAGGTACCATTGCTAATCCACCTATAATGCATGCAATCTTCACAATAGAAAACATTCATCACTACTTTTATGCCCATCAATATGCTCCTGCAAAAAGTTACATACCCTTTTCTTGTATGCATCATTAACAGGTGACATATAGCCTCCAATAACACAACAGCCCTCCGAATTCAGTGCATCTCTTGCCAACTCTAGGCATAAAAGCGGAGTGATCATTCCAACGAAATAAAACATACCAATATGATCCAAGCACAGCAGAGGGCATATAAAATGAAATGGGTACAGACGAAAATTTAAGGGTAAGTGAAAAAACTCACCAAACATACGTAAATGCATAAAAGTAGGAGGATTGAAACTTCCAGTTGCAACTAAAACAACATAAGTCTTGCCCCTGATTACAGATAATGATAAATACGATGATTTCAATGCATAATCAATATACAAATGATTAAGTTTAGAATTAGCAATAAATTAAAAAAAATGATAGTTTGTTGATATATAACTTACTGGGTTATTGATTCTGGGGATATTTTATCCAGTGGCAGTGGAACGTCCATGGCACCTAAAAGAACACGAGTTTATATATTGAGAAAAAGAAAAAAAAAAAACTATGTTTAACATGGTTTTCTCCTAGAATTGGATTAAATTTTGATATAATCAGCGCACCGAGATTCAAAGTCTATTGCAATGCTTGGTGGGAGCAGAAAGCAGCAGTGAAGAACCTTTAAAACGAGCTTTAATTCAGCAGCCAGCAGCTGAAAACACAAAAAATAAAAATAAAAATCACAACATCTAAAAAATTGCGGATATGAATGATTTTGGATTAAATCACCAGAACCTGGGGGTTTTTTCTAATGCAGATTGGCGTGAAACGGAAGGGCCTTGAGAAGACGGGATATTATCATATAACTCCCCTAGATTTAAGGAAACCTTCAAATAGATTAAGAGAATAAGAAATGTGGACACTTACCTCCCCTTACTACCTGACTCCGTTCCGTTCACAAGACTTGTGCTCCTTCTAAGCGAATAATTGTAAATAATATTTATTTAGGAATATCCACATTTTTACATACATACATTTATATATAAATATATATATATATATATTTATTAAATTAAGACACCAATCTCTTGGTATAGAAATCTGTAAATTATAAGATGTAGTATTGAGATGGTATCCTACTTTTAAACCGAACCAATTCGAATTAAATTAAATTAATAGTTTAAATCAGTTTAAAAAATTATCACCTAATTAATTCGAACCGAATTAAATTAATAATTTAAATTAGTTAAAAAATTATCAGTTTATTTTCGATTTTAAAAAAATAAAATTAACAAATTTTAGTTCAATTTTTTTATTTAAACTTTGTCAAATTTGACAAAATTGTCCAATTTTTTTAATTTTTAAATTTTATTTTTATTGTTTTATTCAATAAATAATAAATAATAACTCTTTTAAATTTAATTAATATAAAATTTTAAAAAATATTTTTTTAGTTTAATGGTCTACAAAATTAAAAAATAAAAATTATTTTTTAATTTAATTTAAATCATTAACTCGTTTAAATTAACATTTTAATTTTAAATTCGGTTTTGAATGTTAAAATTTTTTTTTTTTATCAAAATTGATCCGAATCGAATTTACTCGGGATTTTAATATTCCCCCAAACTTTTGTATTAATTAATAGCTCCAGAACACAAATAATCCCACAAATGCTCTTAAATTTATATTGTCAAAACAAAAACAATTATTTACCCAAACTTCATTTTGCTTATTCAGTTGGAGTTTTAACTGAGCAAATGGGTCAAACCCAGGCAGATTAGCTTGATCCACCGCCGTCTTTCTAGTACCAGCCCAAGATGGATCGTAAAATCTTTGCTGGGGGACCATCTTGAAAACAGGCCCAAAAGGACTAGCCATCCCTATCGGCCCATACTCCACCAAGCCACGTCGCATCATGGGCCCTTGTTCGACGAAGTGCGCTCGCTCTCGCTCTCCCGGTATCGGCTCAGAAAGAGGGAATGAGTCTCCACATATTCATCAAAGCCCAACTTTCCCATTGCCCAAATGACGTCCTCCGCGGTGATAGTCTTACGCTGCTCGCGATGACACCGTTCGTTGGCTTCGCCGGTGATGAAGCTGATGTACTCAGAGATGCATTCTTGGACGGTCTCCTTGGCGTCGTCGGAGATTTTGGCATCCGGCGCATTATGTGCATCACGTTGGTAATTTGCATGTACTGGGCTTGCTCCCGTATAATGCACAGCGGTGGCGGCAGTGGTGGCTAGGGGACATGCTGTTGCTCATTAAGGTTGTTGTTGCTATTGCTGTTTTTGTTGTTGAAGATGTTATTGAGATTAACGGTGGTGTTCAAGGCGGCGACGTCTTTCCTTGGATGAATGATCAAGGCTGAAACTGTGTTCAGGTGCATGCCTTATGTGGCAACTAGGAGGCCATGCAAGAGACAAGCCCTGAGAAGTAGGGGCCCGCACAGCACTGTTTAGATTCTTTGTTTTATTGATTTTGTCAAAGTCAAAGGCTTATCCTCTGGTCCATGCATTATACATTGGAAGAAAGGGAAGGAAGGAAATATATGTTTGTTTTGATAGAAAATCAACAATGAAAAGACAGGGATGCCATCATCAACGATGCAAGCTAGATATGGGGGACAGCAAGAAATTAAGAATGTGTTAATCACTAACATATACATTGAAGAGAAGATAGTAACAAGCAGCTCTTAAGAAGCGACCTCTATGGAACAATATTTATGCATTCAGAATCTATTGCCCGCTATCCTAACCATAGCTGGGATGACCGAGTGTAACATCTAACAAAATTCACTCAGTAGTCAGTCCAAATGTGCAGCTGAGTTTCATTCATTCAGATTAACAATGACAGATTTACCAATCGAAAACCTAGCCTTTAAGCTCTTGATTTGCGCTTACGACTATTTGATCGCTTCTGTGATGTTTCAGTACCATTCACACTTCCCTTTGGCCATTTCAGATCGCCCTTACTCAGGGAATGAGATTCAAAAGCTTTTATGTTGGTTACAATGCCATAGACAGTGACCTCGCTTTTGGGGGACGAAAGGGCCTTCCTTTCAATAACTGCATTCTGCCCACAGCGAAAATCTTGAATTGCAGTCTCTTTTAGCTTTTGCAATATGGCATCCTTGTCAAGTTCAAAACACTTGGTAGCAACCTGCAGAGTGATCAAATGTGATTTTGTCAGGCTTCCATTCAGATACTAGCTGCTATTTCTTTGGTCCTAACAAGGATAAATATGAATGATCAACAATTAAGTATGATACCTCTTCTTACCTTAAAATCAAAAGGGATATCAATTTGGGTGCAAGGACATCCACAACCATCACTAAAGTTGAGTTTCAACACAATGTCAAATGCTTCATTTGTAACAGTTCTCCTGATTGGCATACAGAAAATGTAAGGAGAAGAAGAAGTTTGAATAAATTGTATGCCGCATCTAACCATATGTTGTTAAGAAAAGTAAAGCTAATGAAGTTGTATAAGCTCCACATTCTGAACTCAGTTGAATCAACCACATTCTCTTCATACATGTTAAGCAACTTGGCCAAAATCTATTTTGAAGTGAAACTACAAATTTTCAAAGAGGCTGATCCATATTAACTCAAAGAAAAAAGATACAAGTGGTTTACGGAACATTTCCATGATATTAAGTCCTGTACTTTGAATTGAATCCATATTTGACACAAGCTAAAGATTGACTTAAGTTTTCTGATTTTGATCAATTATCTCATTAAAATTATTCATGGAATTTATTTATGGAAAATAAATTGCCATGTTGCAACTTACCTGAGAAATCATCACTCCACAAAATTCTTATTGAAACCCCAATCATAATTAATATAACACATTGTAGTAGACGACAGGATTGGAGTTACCTTTTCAACTGAAATGGCTGCTTCTCTAGACTAGCTTCTTTGTACTTTTGCTTGTCTGAGAAGGAGACCTGGAATATGGACAAAGCAGAAAATTGAAGAATAGGTTAGATGATAACAACACATGAATTAGCTATTGCAATGTCTCCTTTGAAACAGGCATCGCAACCAATACAATGAACAGTGTAGACAGTTAACATGCAGTCTAATTAACATCTAGAGTAAATTTTCTTGCATCAGAACAGAGAGATAGGCACATTACATTTTATAACAGCAATCAACTGAAAACAAACCAAAGCCCTATATGTAGTATAACTATGCGAAAGAGTCATGCCCATCAAATCTTATAGTTCTTGTTGAGGTACAAACTAAAATAACTTTCTAAACGACAACACAAGCATGCAACCCCCAAATCAAATATTAAAATATACTGCAAAAATTGATCACTAAAGCCCACTGAAGACTAACTTTTGCAAAAAGAATACAGTCAGCAACTGATTGAAAGGAGTTTGGACAGTGCTTTTAAGAGAAAATGAGAAGAAAAGAGTGGCAAAGGATATTCACCTCAACAGACTTGATGAATGGTAATGGTGAAGTTTGTCCATGTACACTTGCTATCCGAAGAGTCCAGTTCACAAATTTTTTATCTGTAACAAGCATAAATAGACCATGTGAGAAAGCTATAAGCCAAAGCCATAGTTGCTGGACACAGCAAAAATTTATAGTAAATGTTTCAGGCTGCTAACAATCTTGGCTCAGTTCATCTGAGTAAGTTGAGATGCATGTACGATTCTTGTTTCAAAGTCTTGGAATGCTCTCATAGTGCATAGCTAAGTAGGCAATTTACTCTTAAGATAAAGAAATTAGGACATTTTGGTGAAACAAATAGCAAGTTTCCCAGAGGACATCGTGTGAGACTCATAAAAGCTGGTCAGCCAAAGGAGAAGCTTTACAACCAGATCAAATAGAACAGAAAAGGTCCCACTGATACTCCCAAGAAAACCATTAGGTCCAGTAAATAGTTGGAAACATTAATGTCATTTATATTTGTTATAGAAAGTCAATGAATTATAAGATGGATCAACTGAAATGATAATACCAATGCATCGGCCACATATGTATAACATGCACGTACATGTATTATTTCAGCTATCCTGGACAGAATAATAGATTTAGTGAGTACAAACCTAGCAAAAGATACCTGCACTCAGGGATTGAGTTACAATGATCTGGAAAAGGTCAATCCTGATATATGGAGGAATATGCATATTAAGCAAGTCCATCATGCCTGCAATGACCTGTTCTAGTTCGAATTAATAAAGATATATGGCCAAGGACAATAACTTCAGAATGCATACTTAAAACATACATATGGGCTAAGAAGCTATACTTTTTCATTATATGATTTGAAGAACAGTAAGCAAACACCAAAGTTATATTGACATAGATCTAGTGGATTTTCACGAAGCTCAACTGCATTGAAAGAGATGCTTTAAGGCTTATTCACAAATTTAGAGCCAAGAGAGGACTAAGAAGAAAAAGAACGGAGGGAGAAAGAAATTAAAATCTCTTGGCACTCAAAAATACAAACCCAGTACCTTATCTACAAACCCATGGATCACCAAGCTTGCTTTCTTGTCCTTCGGAGTTTTCTGTAAAATTAAACACAATACATTACAGATGACTCAAAGAGAACAAGAAGGTATTGAAGTCAATAGCCTTAAAAAAATTATATCAGTGAAGCAACCATTCAATATGTAAGATGCAACCAACCATGTTGTTCCTAAAGTTTTGCAGCTCGTTGAAGTTTCTATTAACCAAAACCCCCTCTCCCAATTAGTTGATACAAACTTGCTGCTGAAATCCTTCAATTCATTTGCAATCTATTGTTTCATTTTAGCAAAGCAATGAAATGGAACTAGAGCAATAGAGAATGCCATAAATGATTGCTACAAGATACAAAATTTAGGCTTGTCCTCATCAGTCACTGGCAAACATACAAAGCAGGAATCTCTCTAATTTTATCTTTTAACAGAAAAAGAGCAGTAATGGACTTTTAAATTTATAAGCAGTAAATGCAATTAGACAAATAGGAATACCTGAAGATTCACAATCACAATTTTTCCACCACCACGCAGACATTTAAGAGGCAAATTACATGCAGGAGTTATCTGCAAACTGCACGGAGTAATCATGCTCGTGAACAAAGATGGTACATAATAAACACATATGGAATCTTCAGTTGTCGTTAGTATGTTGCACATTTGTTTAGGTACAATAAAATAGCAACCACTCCGTGGTGCATAACAAAACTTTTAAGCTGTATAGTGCAAGTGCACTGGCAATTATCGTGGCAACTTCATGCAAAAGATGCTGTAGATTAGAACCATCTTAAGTAACTTGCTTAATTGGATCACTATCAAGCACTGTAATTATGTTAGCTGTCAGTGGAACATCAAGCATGATCTTGAAGCATTTTCCGAGGGGGGTTATTTTGGTAAGTGATAAGTGGCAAATTCTGTGGAACGGACTTAAAGAAACCATAATGCAGTTAAATAGAAAATGGACTCTGTTAAACAAACTAATCATGTATCCATCAACAGGGAACCTTTACTACCTAGTACCCAGACACAGAACAACATCAGCAATTTTACAGTGCTTTTCAGCCGGATTCATCTCCTTGGGAGGCAGTGCATCCTGCAGCAAGAGAGAAATTTTCAGCACAAATTATTTTTATTTTGAAGGATCCAAAGGATCTAAAATAGGACAATAAGCCAGCTGTCTATCCCAAGAATTTTGTTCATACTCAAAGCTATCTTATTAAGTCTTTCATGTCTACTAATATTCAAACTATAAAGCAATGCTTCAGGATTTCACCACGTAATTACATTTACATACAGAAAACTATGAAGAGAAGTTCAATCATATGCCTTCCCAACTGAAATTTCACACTGATGCCAGTCGAAGGAAATGCCTAGGTTGATTCTAGCACACCAGGAGCAGCATATAATTTCTTCAGTCGGAAAAAGGAAAAAAAAAGATACAACAATTATAATATAAAAATCAATACCTCCCAGTCAAGAACTGTATCCTTAAGTTTTTCTCCGCATTTTAGATCAGAGCAACGTCGCGATGTCTCCTTTAATCCAATTGTTTCCACCTCAAAGTCACGCAGATACCTTCAAAGGTTTCATAATTATATTATACTTTAAATATGGGAAGCAGAAGCATTTCAAATCAAACATCAAGCATATAAACAAGTGATTGTTCTTTAAAAACGGAAAGATCCGCATAACCAACATAATAAAGAGGCCTCCAAAATGGAATTATGCGAGGAGAAGTTAAACATTATATTTAGAGCATAAGCTTCATATAAAAATCATGTCTTACTCGTTTCCACATGAAGGACAAGCCTCCATGAAGGAGTTCCCATGCAATTCTGCAAGTTTCTCCCT
>JAXCLQ010000005.1:9310137-9335588 GCA_035584115.1 Cedrela odorata | reverse complement strand
CAATTACGACACTCTCTCGTGCCTTAACTCTCTCCTACTGCTCTTCGGCGACGCCGACGACGGCGTCGTTTCCTCTAAAACACGTGACGAAATCAAACTTTGACACAGCACTCAGCTCGCTTAGGCATCATATCCGAGCTGCCGATTTCGTAGCCATCGACCTCGAAATGACGGGCGTCACCAGCGCGCCGTGGCGCGATTCCTTAGAGTTTGACCGGTACGATGTTCGGTATCTCAAAGTCAAAGATTCTGCTGAGAAGTTCGCTGTCGTTCAGTTCGGTGTCTGCCCCTTTCGCTGGGACCAACTCAAGCAGTCCTTCATCGCTCACCCGTAATTCTCCTCCTTCTCTCTTTCTTTCTCTCGGTATAATTTAAGGTACAATTGCTGGTGCTTTTGCAACAAGCGGTTTTGAGTGCAATAGACAAAAGATTTTTTTTTTAGAATAAAAAAGCACTCTTTAACTGTTTTTGACATGTCTAAAAGCGCTTCCGTTTTTATGAACCGAATATTACAAGACAGATATGGAAATGCTTTGATAGTGCTTTTGACGTTGACAAAGCGCTTCAAT
The DNA here is from genome assembly GCA_035584115.1 of Cedrela odorata. Lineage (NCBI taxonomy): Eukaryota > Viridiplantae > Streptophyta > Magnoliopsida > Sapindales > Meliaceae > Cedrela > Cedrela odorata. Next base: position 9,335,019 of record JAXCLQ010000005.1, on the reverse strand, counting down.
GTTAATGGCAGCTAATGTATGCGTGCTCTGGCCATTGCTAATTTTGATATTATGAGGTTGTTTGGCAGGCACAATTTTTTTATATTCCCACGTCAAGAGCTTCCACTTGATGGCCCTGCTCATGAATTCCTTTGCCAGACAACATCAATGGATTTCTTGGCCAAATACCAGTTTGATTTTAATGCCTGCATTCATGAAGGTCTTCTTTATCTTCTTTTATAAGCTCTGGTTACTTTATGTGTTCCTTGTACTTATTATAACTTGGTAATTGATGCATACTTTTGTTGTTTTCAATGTTAAAGCTCCGCTTGTAAGTTCTAGGTTTGGTTAAAGGAAAAACTAAGTTTTCAAATACTTTTCTCACTTGAAAAGTTCTTTCTAGAAAAAAAAACCACTTATTGAGTTTTTCTTCATATAGAACTTCATATACATTTTCGATCCCAAAATGTATTTTTATGTCTCCAGTCAAAAACAGACAAATGGTAATAAATGAGCTTTTAACTATTTGAAATTGCTTTTAATGAAGCAGAAAGCACTCTGTAACTTGTCCTAATGCTTTTCTTAAGATGCTTTGAGAATTCACAATCTTTGATAATCTCAGGGATATCTTATTTATCCAGAAAACAAGAAGATGAAGCTCTTAAATGTGTGAATTCATTATATGAGAATGAGTTATTGGATTCATGGCATAGCATGAAAGAAACTAGAGATACCCCATTGGTCAACATAGCAGATATTCTCTTCACTGAAAGAATGAAGATCAGATTGACTGAATGGCGTGATGGGTTGTTACGGGACAGAAATGGTGGGTCTAAAATTCAGCCAAGTTTAACTGGCTCAAAGCAACAATTTCAAACCATTTTCTTCAAGATGCATCCAGCGATTAGTCTGAATGGTTTCACTACTCATCAACTTCGGTTGATTCAATTGGTAACTTTATTTTATCTCTGAATTTATGGTGGCAGTCTTATTTTTTGCATTCTATATGGTTGTGAGTTTTTGCTTTAAGAATGTGGTGTGAAGCTTCATTAAGGGGCTGATGTCTCCATTCATTTTGAAGTACCTGCCTTTTTTCGGGCTTTAGTTTGATTTATTTCTAACAATTTTAGATTATATCAAAATTAATCACCCCCTGTGAAGAAAATTATATTTTTCCAAATATAGTATATTTCCTGTTATTCTCATGATGGATTTACCTTTTAGTTAATATACTAGCATTACTAATGAGTAGCACTGGTAATGGCAGGTTGTGAGAAAGCATTTTAAAGATCTTGCTTGTGTTCGTGTCAGTGGTGAAAATTCTTATCCACAGCAGCTTATAGTATATACAGACACAGAAGGTGACAAGAAGATGCTTATGGTAAGAAATGATTTTGAGGAAAGTCAGATATACATGAATGTTCGAGATGTTTCTATTTTACAAACTTGTCATTTGGTGTGTGGACTTGGTTTAAATAGCATTTAAAATCAGTATAATTATAAGTTGAATTATATTTTCCCTTCTAGATGGTCGTAATGTTCCATGTTTGGATTAGCTACGCCTTTGAGAGCTTGAATTGAAATGGATGGAGTAAAAGAGTGCGAGTCAATATACTACAGGAAAAGAATGTAAAGTTTCGGGGATTAAAATTTTTGGCATCTCCCACATGAGGATGTTGGTGCTGAAATAGTCGTCTTAAAAAATTTCCCCTATTTTTCGTGCCATCATTTGCAGCTTTTAGAGAACTCTGTGTTTCTGTGTCTTAATTTTTCTGCAGAAGGAAGTTAAGGATGAGCAACACAGAGAAGTAGAGATGAAGATCAAAGCTGCAATTGGGTTTCGCCATGTTATTGACTTGCTTTCCTCGGAGAAGAAGTTGATTGTTGGTCACAATTGCTTCTTGGGTATGAATACAGTCTTGAGCTACATGGGGACACTTACTTATCAAATATATATTCAGATATTTTTTTCTTTGTGATACAGATATTGCACACATGTACAGCAAATTCTTAGGTCCTCTTCCTTTGACTGCTGAAGAATTCATTTCCTCCGTTAACAACTGCTTTCCTCACATCATTGACACCAAATTATTGTTGAATTCCAATAACGTCCTTCAACAACGGATGAAGAAATCAAGCACTTCGTTATCCTCGGCATTTTCTGTTTTGTGTCCACAAATTGCTCTTGGCTCTAAAAGCTCTCATCTTGCTCTTCAGTCATGCGTTAAAGTGGAGGTTGAAGTGGATGATATGAGGTCCATTTTCCATTTTTTTGTCCCCTATTTATTATGAAGTTGATGCTGATTGATTACATTTGAATGCATCAGATAGCTGTGTTGCTGTTGTTGACTGTAATTGTATTCACTAAATGTAAAACATGTTGCATCCGATGTATATTGAACCTTATCTACACAAGTAAAAATTGTGAGAGGCTATGAAATCATTTTCTTCAAAAGTGAAGCAAATCAGTTATAAGTTTCTGTAATTTGTCACAGTTATGTAATTCATATAACTTACTGAGCTCATTATGTGATGTTTGGCATTAAAATGTTCAGGGCTTAAATTGCTGATCAAAAGCTACTGATCTTTCTGAAATTAATTTGTTTATTGTGCATATTTGCCAGGCCTGCATAAACTTGTGTGGGAATTTATTTGATGAAATGAATTAATAATTGCTGCTTGTCTTTGTTATTCAAGTTCGATAGACATCTCAAAGTTCCTCTTACTAGATTTGTGTTTCTATTTGCAGATCGTCCAACTGGAACTCTGGATCTAAGCATGAAGCTGGATATGATGCTTTTATGACCGGGTGTGTATTTGCTCAAGCATGCAGTTATCTTGGCATTGATTTTAAGTACCATTCATCCTCTGAAAATTTAGCCCACAGTGTAAAACTCCAGGAACACATCAACCTTGTATATCTCAGTTGGACTAACGGAGATATAATTAATCTAGGCACTGGTAATAGGACTTCTGAGCCTTTTGGCTCAAGTAAACACAAAAACCGATTCCCAACGATTTTGTTTGAGCGCATTGTTCTAGTCTGGGGATATCCATCAGAACTTAAGGCACAAGAAATTAGAGAATGCATCTCTAAAGTTTTTGGCCCAACCTCAGTGATTTCGGTCTATCATGTGGATGAAACTGCAATTTTTGTTCAGTTCAGCAAGGCAGAAATGGTTTCCAAATTTCTGGGTATGAAAGAAGGCTTGGAGAGAAGTAATGATCCAATATCAGTTTTGCATCCTCTTGCAAAATTGCTCGAAGGTGGAAATACCCGTGCTGCTAGCTATGAAATTTACAAAGAAATCTGCAGTTCATCCATCTCAAAAGTCTTGTTTGCAGATCAAGCGGAGGCAGTTGGTATCAAATGGAAGACCAAGTTGGTAGAATCCTCAAAGCTAGAGGCTGAGACCAAAGAGCATGAAAGCCTCCATAAGGTAAACTCAATGAATTCTGATTTTCATCTGGGTGTAAGAACCAAGAATGAGAAGATTGAGAATGTAACAAATGATTCATCGGGTGGCCAATTATCACCTGACGAGATTGTTGAATCTTTATATACCGCAGAAGTGAAACAGATAAGAACTTATAATTTTTGACTCTAAGCTTAAGAAATTTTTTATTTTATCTTATTTATTTTTGTTGGAGCTATTGCTCTAATTAGTTTTTTTTAGAACCATTCCATTTCTTTTGCTAGAAATTGCCTTGGCAGCATTATGTGGATGCAGTTCTTTCTAAAGCAAAGAACATATTTATAAAATTGAAACAGAGAAATCTGATAGAAAGGGTGACATTTAATAAAAGCTCAACAGAGCTCAACACTTAGCGTGCGTATGCGTGTGCGTGTGAGTTAATTGGAGGGCTGTGATCTTTTGACTTGTAAAGATCATGATGTCAATTAATTAACCTAACCTCAGAAGTTGCCACTAGAATTGAAAATGGCCTGATTATGGAAATTACCAGTGTATATTAATTTCTGACGCACAGGCAGGCTAAGCCAAGCATCATCAAATAAATATTCCTCCCAACGAGAAGGCCAGCAACTGATGGCCACTGCCGTTCCACATTAGCTCAAACCCATTTTGAGTTGAGGTGCTGGTTAGATGTCTTTATCAATCAAGATAATGCAATCTCAGTAAAAAATCCAAGTATCATATATTTATATACGGGGTTGTTTTCGTGAAAGACGTTACTTATCTTAATAAAATATGATGATAACGCATGCATGCCACTTTTCTCAATCTGGCTGCAAATTAAGATCACGAGAACAATACATGATATCATTTTCATTTCCTTGTATTAATTGGGTCCACGACCTCCTGCAGTACAAATGCAATAGCCGGTCAGTATCTGTCACCTTTCTTGGCAGAGTTAAAAAGTCTTAAAGACCATCCCATAATAAATATGACAAATAATGTATAAAACCAATACCTAGCCATGCATGCATCCCATGTGTTAAGAGTTACCGGTGCAGCTGGCGGTATTGGCCGGTGATCAAATCTCTATAAAAAGGGGCTGGTTAGCTATTGCTAATTGCTCTTCTATCCAGTATATATAATTAAGCTTAATTTTACGTTTCTCTCATTCTTAATTAATTCTTCTTACCCATCGATGCCGATGCCTTCATTTATGGAAGCAAAATCAAAATTAATTTTCTTCTTAATAACCCACCTGCATGCAATAAAGCTCTTTTTGTTAATTTATATCTTTGATCTGTAGCTAGCTAGCTAGGTATTGCAGTTTGATGCGAAAGCGTTGGATATAGTGGACAAGAAAAGAACATCAATCGATGGGAGTCTACGAAATTGAAAACAGGTAATGTATATATACACATACACACACAGAGACGAGATGAAGATGGAGATGAGAATTAATAAAGGATTATGGATATAATAATGTTGACAGAAGAGAGAGAGCACAACCCAGGATAGGCTAAAGAAAGTCTTTGCTTTTGTTGGGAGTGTGCTTCTTCTTCTTCTGTCATCATCCCTCACACTCAATACTCACGACTCATGCATGCATTTATTAATTCATCAAATGCATGCCAAACATATGGTTTATTAACCCACGCACGCGTGCTACAAGAAGAAGATCCTCCTTTTGTTCATGAACATGCATCATCAATCTATCAATGATTGATTTGGATGACGATATCTGCAACAAGGTTTGTGAGAAATTTTATTACTAGAAAGTGGCATACTAGTATCAATGCTTTTATTTAATTAATTTAATTATGTATGTAATTAGATGTAGGATACGAAGATTAATGGCCCTATAGTTAGTAATTAAGAGCTTCTTGCTTTTGCTTATTCTCTCAATATGTACAGTTATGGCGACGGACAAGAGAATTCATTCTACTTCTTTGGCAATTGAGGGTTGTATTGTCTTTTCATATTGCTATTTTCAGTCATTTTTCCAACCCCAACACCTTTACCTAGGTGGGATGCTGGGGTTGGGATTTTAAAGCGTATGGGTTTAGCAAGAGAAACTATGCGGGCTAGATAGTAGTTCTTGACTATAAAATAATAAAACGGAGGCTCGGCCCATATCATCTAATCCATTTCACAAAATTCAAAATCCTAAACGCGCTCATCGCAAAATTAATCTCCACCGTCGATCATAAAACACCCGATTTCCCTCCTCTCTTTCTCAAGTACTTATCGACTGGACTGGATTTCGATTCTCGAATGGAGAAGAAAACGTGAAAAAAGAAGAAGAAAAACGGGGACGATGGAGAAGCTGTTTGTGCAGATCTTCGAGAGGAAGAAGTGGATCGTTGACCAAGTCAAACAACAGACTCTTCTCTTCGATCAACAACTCGCCTCTAAATGTCTCCTCGACGGAATTGCTCCTCCTCCTTGGCTCTTTTCCTCTGCCCCTAATGGTAATTTCACTTCCTCACTCTCTTTCTCATCAATTTCTTCAATTTGTTGTTGCTGCTTTGGAATTTCGATTTATTGATTAGATTTTTGTTTTAAATTTATCGTTAGAATTTTTTTTTATTCGCAGATTTCTAAATTTAAATTAATTTTGCCTCGTACAATTGATAATTAGTAGTGGAATCATTTGGGACTGTTGAAAACGAGAATTTATGCTTAGGAGTTTCGAATTTTGGATGTTGAAAGTTTTAGGGCATTGTGTAGGTGGCATTGAGGAAGTGAAAGCTTACTTTAATTTGTGTTTGATGAGGCGAATAATTCGACATAAAAAAGGAGTAGTCTCTTGAAATTTCGATTTTGTTCACTTTATGAAGCTTTCTGGTTTAAAGGAGTTCTTTGTAGATCAATTTTAGCCAAAATTGTTGTAGCTGATCCCTTTTAATTTGTTATTAAACCACATGAAATTTAATGCTTTCTATGCAGATTTCTATTGAAATTGGTAAAGACAAACAATGTTGAAGAGCTTGATATGCATGGCTTTAGGACCCAAAACAACTTTGATTTTTACATCATTACAGTCTCTTACATTTTTATGATTGGTGGGCAATTTTAACAGCCTGGGTTCATTATATAATTTTTTTTTTACTTTTTGTATGTCACGGCAGAGTTGAATAAGGAGGAGCTTATTTCTGGACTCTTATTCCCATGCCCACCACTGGCAGTTCTTTATTCCAGCAATTACTCTTCACTCTACAACAAGCTTATTGTGACAGCTGATAAAGGGGATTTACCTGATAGTTTTTTGACAGAAGTTCACACTTCAAATAAAGGATTTGTTGTAGCAAATCGAGTGGCTGTTTCACCGCAGCTTCCGGCTAATGATGTTGGAGGTTCCTCAAATGGTGTTCAGAGGCTGGATTCTAGTAGTGCTATATGTCTGCCAGATCAGGGAATTGAAAGACTGTCAGATATTTCTCCTGAACCAGCTCATTCATTGGAAAAATTTCAAAGATCCGAGTCAAGGCAAAGAGCTCTGGAGCTTCGTTATAGTGCAAAATCAGTTAAGAGTAATTTACGTGATGAGAATAGTGCTGGTGTTTTGTCTGGAATTACAGTTTCTGAGATTGCTACCCTACAGCGTGACCATGTCCAACAGTTGGAATTGGTTGAATCTGTTGATATTAGTAAGGAAAGCTGTGAATTGGAAGAAGCAAAACTAGGCAAATTCCATGGCAAGGAAAACGGTATGGTTTTTGAAAGTGTTTTATGTTGTCAGTTTTGTATCCTCAAACCTCAATCTTTTTTTTAAAATGGTTTGGTCATCATTTAACGATATTTTTCTTGCTTTTGAAATAACATTTTCTATTTATTGTTTCTCTAAAAAGCAAGAACTGGTATTTTTTAACATGCTAATGAAGCAGTACCTCAGTGATTGCATGCTTCACTTATTCCAGTTCATTGTTTGTTATTCAAAACATACTGCAGAGAAGTTGGAAGACTTTTCCACTTTACCGTTTAAGTACATTGTAACATTTTGAAATTTCTAGCTTTGCTTTGATGATGACAATAATGCATAAATTCAAGAAGTTCTTGGACATGGCTCAGAAGCAAGGTGATAACTGACTGGACCCAACCTTACTATAAGAGACACCACTACATGTCTCTGGCCCCTATACAAGTGTCAAATTTTTATCTCCCTGGCTTTCTCTAACGATCTTCAGTGTCATTGCAGAGTCACATGTGGAGGAGCTTATTGCACCCCTACTCCCTGGTCTGCAACCTCTGGTTCCTTATTCCAGCAGTGACCGTGTTCCCTACAGTAAACCTGCTGTTATATCTGAAAATGAAGAGTTACCTGATGCTTCAGAAAACATAGAACTTAATGCTTGGAGCAAAGGGTTAGTTGCAGCAGATGGACTGTCTGATTTGCAACAGTATTCAGTCAGTATTACCGGATGTGACTCAAATGGTTTATTCAAGATGGATTCTGGTGCTACATCTCCACAAGTTCAGGGAAATTCAGGAATTTCAGACATTGACCTCGAGCCACTTCAATCATTGGCAAGGGTTCATAGATCAAAATCAAGGCAACGGGCTCTAGTGGTTCGTAATAGTGCAAAAGCAGCTAAAAGCTGTTTATCACTTGGGAATGATATTTGTGTATATTCTAGTGTAGTTACCGGGTCTGGGATCGCTTCCCTACACTCTGACCAAATTCATGAGTCAGAATTGGTCAAAACTGCTGATTTTGATAATGAAAGCTGTGAGGTGGTAGGAGCAAAAGTAGATGATTTCCGGAGCAAGGAAAAGAGTAGCAATATTTATTCTGGCAGGATTACAAGATCTCGAAGTTCTGTTCAGCAACCTAGCTCTATGAGAGAGTTCTCACATGTGGGTAGCCTTGCCTATGCTAGGAGATCTAGTAGGTATGACAACAATGTAGGTTGTCTTGCATCAAGTGAACAGAAGATTGAAGACAATTCTGCTTCCTTGGGAAGGGGTTTTCGCTCTGGCATGGTGGGTTCATCGCCTCAGCTCAAGCAACTAAAGGTTGGAGGTAAACTAACTGATGTCATGTCTGCTTCTCCAAGCTTGAGGGTAAAGCCATATCTGTATATTTACAATCATTTTAGTTATGAAGATAACTTAGGGTCTGATTTGAAATGTCAGTACTTTTGTTTATCTCAGGAGGATGACATTGAGCAATCAAATGACAACAGAAGTCCGGCTGACAAAATGGATCATGTGGAACTGCACGTGATCGAAGGATCTAAACCATCAGTTGTTGGGATTTCTTCCTTACAGTCTAACCAAATTCGTGAATCAGAATTGGTGAAAACTACTGATTTTGCTAATGAAGGCTGTGAAGTGGAAGGAGCAAAAGTATATGATTTCCCCAAAAAGGAAAAGGGTAGCAATATTTATTCTGGCAGGATTACAAGATCTCGAAGCTGTGTTCAACAACCTAGCTCTAAGAGGGAGTCCTCACATGCTGGTAGCCTTGCATATGCTGGGAAATCTAGTAGGGATGACAACAACATATGTTGTCCTGGATCAGGTGAACAGAAGATTGAAGAAAGTTCTGCCTCCATAGGGAGGGGTGTTGGATCTGGCATTGTGGGTTCATCGCTGCAGCTCAAGAAAATTATGGTCGGAGCTAAACTAACAGATGCCGTGTCTGCTTTCCAAAGCTTGAGGGTAAAGTCATATCTATATATTTACAATCATTTTAATTATGAAGATAACTTAGGGTCCATACTAAAATGTCCGTAATTTTCTTTTCTCAGGAGGATGAAGTTGTTCAATCAAATGTCAACAGAAGTCCAGTTGACAAAATTGATAGTGTCAAACAGCATATGACTGAAGGATCTAAATCATCTGCTGTTGGTATTTCCTCCCTACAGTCTGACCAAATCCATGAATTAGAATTGGTGAAAACTACTAATTTTGATAATGAAGGCTGTGAGGTGGAAGGAGCAAAAGTATGTGATTTCCAGAGCAAGGAAAAGAGTAGCAATATTTATTCTGGCAGGATTACAAGTTCTCGAACCTCTGTTCTCGATCCCAGCTCTTTGAGGGAGTCCTTACATGCAAGTAGCCTTGCATATGCTGGTAGATCTAGTAGGAATGACAACAACATATGTTGTCCTGAATCAAGTGAACAGCAGATTGAAGAGAATTCTGTTTTCCCGGGAAGGGTTTTTGGCTCTAGCGTGGTGGGTTCATTGCCTCAGCTCAGTCAAAGAAAGGTTGGCAGTAAACTAACTGATGTTGTGTGTGCTTCTTCAAGCTTGAGGGTAAAGTCATATCTGTATATTTACAATCATTTCTGCTATGAACATAACTTAGGGTCTGATCTAAAATGCTTGTACTTTTGTTTATCTCAGGAGGATGATGTTGTGCAATCACATATCTATAGAAGTCCAGTTGACAGAATGGGCCATGTGGAACAACACGTGAGTGAAGGATCTAAAACATCTCCTGTTGGTATTTCTTCACTACAACCTGAACCTGTTCTTGAGTTGGAAGTGATCAAGCCTGCTGAGACCTACTATGAAATCTGTGTGGTGAAAGAAGCAAACATTGGTGATTTCCAAAACAAGGAAAATGGTAGCAATGCTTATTCTGGTAGGATTACAAGATCTCAAACTTCTAGCCAAGAAGTCAGTTCTACAAGGGAGTGTTTGAATATCAGCAACTCATTTTATACTGGGAGGTCTAATAGTGAAGATAGGAATGCTGGTTCTTCTAAATCAAGAGAGAAAAGTGGAAAGATGTCTGTCCTGTCAGGAAAATTTGTTTGCAATGGTGCAGAATATTCATGGCCACGACATAAGCGAAGAAAAGTTGAAGGTCAACTCAATGACTTTCTGCCTGCTTCACCAAGCTTGAGGGTAAAGCCACCTTTGTCTATTAACTAGAATTTTATGACTAGAAACTTAAATTGTGTAGAAGATGAAATAAAGTCTGTTTGAAATATCAACACTTTCTATATCTCAGGAAGAGGGTGTTGCACAATCAAGTGTAAAAAAGATCCCTGAAATGTATCAGAATGGGGGTCGCAATACGGAAGGGGAATCTCAATCTTCACCGAAGCTGCTAGTTGAAGAGGTACTTGATTTTTGCTGCATTTAAAGCCTTTTAGGTAATATAGGTAATTCTAAACTCACGATGTAATATTTTGCTCTTTAGTAAGTAGCATCTCTTGTTTATGAAAGATTCAAATACCATAAATTCAATTTTTTAATTAAGATTGCACTTATTTTGATGAATTAAAACATGATATTCAATGTAAATTGTCTTCTCTTTAACTCATAACCCAAACTCATGGCCTTGAATGTGTATTGTGTAAGTGATAGATGGGGTTTGGCTGTGCATTCCCATCTAATGGTTCATAGGAGGAAAAGGTTGTAAACCTTTGTTGTTCTGCAATACACAGTTATCTGGGGGCTTCATACCGGTTAATAGTATAGATGTCATCAATGTTATTCTTTATTCATTTTATTGTAATGGTGCTTGTGGGGCTAGAACATGTTTTCCACAGATTACATCTGTTTCATTTTCTGCTTGTGTTGTAGCTCTTCTGATGCAGAACGTTTGTTTTATTTTAATGATTGACAGGATAAACTTAGTATCAAGGAGAGGGACAGAAGTGAAAGAAATACCCCTTCCACATTTGTACAGGAAGGGTCAGAAATGCCCTTAATTTCAAGTTTCAACAATAAGCCTACTGGAGATTCCAAAGATTGTTCAGATGTGGAAGCAGGAGTGGCAAATACAAGTGCTATCATTGATCCAAGTAAGCAGTGTGCTATGGGAGGAAAGGAACTCAAACCAGGAAATACAGAACACTTGAGTTTTTTCTCTGAAAGAAGCATGCGAGAAAGGAAATGTCTGCTGGGAGGAAATGGCGAATCTTCACAATGTTCGGTTGGCTCTCCACAAAGACATTCGGTGGATTTGATCGGTGCTGATCAAATTATGACTGAATTTGAGGGGTTCATTATGGAAACATATAATGAGCATTCACTCATAATCGGAGAGGGTATTAGCTTTGACAAATTGGACCTTCCAAAAACTACAATAGAACGTGCTAGTGTTTTGGAGCAGCTTTGCAAATCAGCTTGCATGCATACCCCATTGTCCCAATTTTCGACTACCTATAAATTGCACCAAGCACCAAATTTGTACCAGTCCGTTCCAAATGGGCTTTTAGAGTGCATTGAGCTGAGGAGTGAGCCTTCAATTAATGATGATATATTCAAGCAACTTAAAGCTAGTTATAGTTGCTTTAATGAGGAAGCCAACCAGGCTTTTCAAGGAAGGTCCTACTCTGATTGCTTGCCATTTTCTAGTTCTCAGCCAACCTGGGATAGGAACCCTTCTGGATCACCGGTTGGGAAATTCTGGGATAGAATTACATCAAACTCTGCCAGTTCAGAGAAGCAAGGTAGCTTAAATCCAGAGCTTCCCTGCATTAATGAAGAAAATGAGAACACAGATGAGGTGGCTGATACATTTCGAGAAGGCATCAGTTCAGAAGTTGTATCACCAGTTGGGGAACTCTGTGATAGAACCACATTGAACTCTCCAAGTTTGGAGAATCAAGGTAGCTTAAATCCAGAGCATCCCTTTATTAGTGAAGAAAGTGAGGAAGCAGACGAGGTCGCCAGTGTTTGTCAAGAAGACATCAGTTCACTAGTGGTGCCTTCCTCGTTCAAAAGAGAACCACTTGCTGACATCACCGAGAATCCAAACCTTCCTGCATCTGTTTCTGAAGCTGGGATATTTGCCACTAGAAGTAGCTTAGAATCTGTAAAGACAGAATGCAGTTTCACGGGGACTTGTAATAGGGCAAAGCAGAAACTTGGACACCATACCAGCAATAAGAAAAGAAATACAAGTAAGGCAAAAATGAGCGATAGTATATCACTAGCAGAAAATGGTGTAAATATGGGAAGTGAATCAGTTCATAATAGGTTCGGTAAGCCAAAAATATCCAGAAAACCCAGCTTGAGAAAAGGAGGCCGGAGTTTTGCAAATGGGGAAACTAAGCGTAATAATATTGTATCCAACATCACTACCTTTATTCCACTTGTTAAACAAAAACAAGCAGATGCAATTATTACAGGTAATTTGTTATACTTTTTTCCTGATGACAATCATATCGTTAAAGTTTATATCAGCAATATTGTGATTTTGCAATACAGTAAATAGTATCTAATTCTTAAATTTAATGCACTGAATTAGGAACTCTAGCTCAGTGGATATATCTTTGGTTTTTTCTCAAATGGTATTCTACTTTGTATTTTAACTAATTCTGATTGCTTTAATGAATCTGAAAACTATAAGTTGTGTAATTGGTTTGAGATCTTGGTACACAAACTATATGAAGTTTGTTGTAACAAGATTGTTGCTTGTTATCTGATTGAATGACCATGTATGTCTGCTCTGCATTTTGGTATATTTTGTTTTTACTAGTTGGCTTGGTATCTGGTAATAAAAATTTTAATGTCCTTTATTTAGGGAAGAGGGGTGTTAAAGTGAAGGCACTAGAAGCAGCTGAGGCTGCAAAACGTCTTGCACAGGAGAAAGAGAACAAACGCATGATGAAGAAGGAAGCATTGAAGCTTGAGAGAGCAAGACTGGAGCAAGAAAATTTGAAGCAACTGGAGCTGCGGAAGAAAATGAAAGAAGAGGAAAGAAAGAAGAAAGAGGCTGATATGGCTGAAAGAAAGAGACAGAGGGAAGAAGAAGAAAGGAGGGAGAAGGAACGAAAAAGAAAGCGTGTTGTGGAAGCTTGGAAACAGCAGCAAGAAAATGAGGAAAAGTTACGTGCAAAGAAACAGAAAGAAGTGAAATATGGAGCCATGGCAAGATCACTTATATTACAAAGTTTTTCAATTCCTTTATGTTTGATTTTTTAGGAATAACATTAAATTTTGGTGTCTGCTACAGGATGAAAAATTAAATGTGATGAAGGTATCCAAGACCGAAACAGTGAGAGATAACAAAAGGGAAAAAGAACTTGGAGATGAAAATCTTAGAAAGATGCTAAAGACAGAACCTAAGGCGACTGTGGTTTCAACAAGTGAAGCCAGAGAAACAAGCATTGTCCTTGAAGTTTGTGATGCTTCAACTAATTGTGGGGACAATTTAAAGGTAAATATCTATCAGAATCATTTTCATCAGATTTTTTTTAGTGAAGTCCATATTATCTCAGATATAGTAATAGTTACATATAATTCCAAGGTGCAACATAGATAGATTGCTATGTTGTTTCCTCTTTTCCTTACAAAGAAAAAGGAAATTCTTAGAACTTCTCTTGATGATGAGTCCTAATTTACAAAGATGATTAGCACAAAATGATGATCACTTCTATTGAGCTTGAATAATGAAATCTCCGACTTTTTCCCTTTCTTTTTGTTAATTGCAGGGAAAATTTTGTGCCATCATAGGAGAAATGATTAATTTTAATATTGCAGTTTACTAAACCAGTGATCATGTAATGAAATTAGAAACTTCTTGAAGAATATTTTGCTTATCAAAACAGATGATAAATATTTTACATTGCAGACTCACGCTGAGACTTCATTTTTTTTCTCTAGGCAATGAACAATTTAAACAAAGCAACCAAAAATGACAATGTTGGTATCAACCAAAATCAAGAACCGTCATATGATATATCTCCATATAAAGGTTCAGATGATGAAGATGAAGAAGAGGATGAAATAATGAATACTAAATTTGTTCCTTCATGGGCTAGGTATGTAACTCAAATTTGTAGTCTATAGTTAAATACTGTATTCAACTTTTAAAGCAGATGAAGCAATATTAAAGATTGCATATGCAACCTGCCTTTTTATTTTTTAGTCTTATATGCATATGTGGCTTCACGGTCCTGTATTGATGTTTTTCAGAAAGGCTTTTTCTGCTCTTAGGATGAGTTTCCTTGATGATGTTTACAGCATGGATCTTAGTGAGAACAATAAAAATGCATGCCTGTGATGCTGTACCTATTCCTCTAATTAAACATCATAATCCTTGCTGTCTTTCTGCAGTAAAAGTGCCTTGGCTCTGGTCATTTCATCGCAGCAAAGCGTAAATCCAGAAGTGATTTTCCCCCCGAAAAGTTTTTGCAGCATATCTGAAGGTAGTGCTCATACATCCTCTATAGCAAAGGGACCTTATCAGCTAAATTGTTGGACTAAACAAGAAAAAATTCATTTCTTTTTGCAGTTCTCTTGCCTCAGAAACAGCAGCTAAAATAGGAAGCCAGGAATGTAAACAGATTGTGTTGATTTCCATTATGCAAAATGTTCATTCAATTGAGACAAGCGCTTTTTGTCTTGAGGTATGCTTTTCCCACTGGAATGTCTCAAAACCACCAAGTCTTCGTCTTCGTTGTCATTGAACATGCAATCAATTTCACCTTTCTTTTTTCTTTTTTTCCTGAGGCAGATTTCATAGAAACTATTTGGGAAGAGCTCAGGAGCAGGTAATTTCTTTTCAGCTAATTGGTACCTGAAGATTACAGAAGTTGCAAATGATGTAAATACATACTTTATAACATTTCTAGATGCGATTTTTGTGAATTGAACACAGTTAACAAGCTCGAGTTATCTGTGTAATGTTAGCAAGCAGGATGAATCTAGTTCATAACAGTTTGTATTCTAATACAAACTGATGTAGTGTAATAGTATTGGTGGAATGAAAATACAAATTTAATAAGTTATTAATTACATTAATTTTGTACTTTTATTCAACCAATACTATCATAACATGTTGTTTGTATCTCAGTATCACTAGAACATATTTATATGGTATTGGATTCGAGAATTACATGTAGAACGTTTTGAAAGATGAACTGGAAAGAAATTCTAGGAATTGGACATGGGTATGCAGGTTGCAAGCATTTTATGGAATTGGCTAAAAAATAATATAAAAGAGAATCTACTATATTGAGTATAGTAAGCCTACACAGCTGTCTAACTATGACAATGGGCATTATGTATGATGATATTTTAATCTTAGTAACGGCTATATGCCGTGTAATATTATTATTTCCCTTTTTCAATTATTTGAATTTGGACCGACCTACGCTCACATGACCTCTTATCCTTGCCTTGGTCCATTATTGAATTCTTAATAGTCACATTCCAGTGGCCCTCTATCCCAAGTTCACTTCGCTGAAGAACTTTTCTAAATCCCATTTTTGATGTTGCCGTTTAGATTCCAAATCAATAAACAAAAGCATCAAAATCCAGAAGGGTTGATTTCTTTCAACTTTCAGACTCAGAAACGTCGTCGTCCATTATTTGTTAATTCCCTTGCCAAAAAGTGCAATTAAAGTACAGTTTTGTGAGTTTTGGTGCCCTAAAGTTCTCCCAATTTTTGTATATATTCTTATTAATTGTGTTGGTGTTGGGGCATTACTAAGAGTTAATGGGGGTAGTGGGTCAATGTGAACGTGAGCTTTTTAAAGCAGCAAAATTAAAGGGAACAAATCACCTTAAAAACGGTCATTTTTGAATACTGTACTAAAAGAAATCCAAAACGTGACCCACATCATCTGATACAGACAACCGATCTTTCTTTTTTGTCAAATACCCAAATTCTTGACTCGGTCCAATCAGGATTTATGAGAAAACCCTCCTTGCTTGCCTACTTCCTTAAACGCTGTCGTTTCATTTGTCTTCTTCTTGATAAATCATAACCGTTATAGACCCATTAATTCTTTAACTGTTTAAACCCCATTTTTTTTCCCACCCAAAGATTCCCACCACCACATCTTCCTCTCGTTAAATCAATCTTCAAGATTTCTTCGTGTTGTGTTGTCTTCTTCATCAATTCTTATACTAAAATCTCTCCATAATTGAGAAAATAAAAGAAAGGAAGAGATAACCCATTTGTTCTTGAACAATTTCAACTAGATTTTACCTAAAAAACAATGCCTCCAAGAAAGCTACTCGTGTTCTTCTTTTTCTTCTTCAACTTCTCTATTGCCTTTGCAGAAAATGTGAGATTCAATTTCACTTCTTTCAATCTCCGTAACATAACTCTCCTGGGCGACTCTTACCTTCGCAATGGTGTTATTGGCCTTACAAGAGAACTTGGTGTTCCTTCTTCAAGCTCTGGCAGCCTAATCTATAACAACCCAGTTCTTTTTTTTGACCAAGAAACCAATACCACAGCTTCTTTTTATACAAAGTTCTCTTGTTCGATCAATAATGTGAATCCAAGCTCTTTCGGCGATGGTTTAGCCTTTTTTATGTCGCCTGATAATCAGATTCTCGGTAGTCCTGGTGGGTATCTTGGTCTCGTTAATTCTTCCCAGTTAACCAAGAACAAGTTTGTGGCTGTTGAATTTGATACAAAGCTTGATCCTCATTTTAATGATCCAGATGAGAACCATATTGGTTTGGATATTGATAGTCTTGACTCAATCAAGACTGCTGATCCCATATCTCAAGGGATTGATCTAAAGAGTGGGAACTTGATAACGGCTTGGATAGATTACAAGAATGATTTGAGGGTCTTGAAGGTTTTTATGAGTTATTCAAGAGTGAAACCTGAAAAGCCGGTGTTAACTGTGAATATTGACCTCTCTGGGTATTTAAAGGAGGTTATGTATGTCGGGTTCTCTGCTTCAACAGAAGGGAGTACTGAACTTCACTTAATTGAGAATTGGAGTTTCCAAACTTCCGGGTTCCAGCCAGTGAGACCAAATTTGCATCCTCACAATGTGTCCGATAGTTCGGTGATAGTAGAACCTGATTTTCCCATATCAAATTCTACCAATAAACACCACAACAAGGTTGGTTTGGGTCTTGGAATTGCTGGTCCGTCCTTCTTTTGCGCAGTTCTTGTAGTTTTTGGTTACATTTCTGTCAAGAAATGGAAGGGTATGAGAACAGGAATGTGCTTAAGAGCAGAACTTGTGGCAGGACCAAGAGAATTTAGTTACAAAGAGCTGAACTCAGCCACAAGAGGGTTTCACTCAAGCCGAATCTTAGGCCGTGGCGCTTTTGGGAATGTTTACAAGGCTTCATTTGTCTCTTCAGGTTCCGTTGCTGCTGTGAAAAGATCAAAACATTCCCATGAAGGTAAAACTGAATTTCTTGCAGAATTGTCCATTATAGCTTGCTTGAGACATAAGAACTTGGTTCAGCTCCTAGGTTGGTGTGCTGAGAAGGGTGAATTGTTGCTTGTTTATGAGTTTATGCCCAATGGGAGCCTTGATAAGATGCTATACCAAGAATCTGACCAAGCTTTATTGTTGAGTTGGTATCATAGGATAAACATTGTGGTTGGTTTGGCTTCTGCTCTAACATACTTGCATCAAGAATGCGAACAGCAAGTGATTCACAGAGACATTAAGGCTAGTAACATAATGCTGGACGCACATCTCAATGCAAGGCTTGGTGATTTCGGATTAGCAAGACTCATGGATCACGATAAGAGTCCGGTTTCAACACTTACAGCAGGAACTATGGGGTACCTTGCTCCAGAGTATCTACAGTATGGGACAGCAACTGAGAGAACTGATGTTTTTAGCTATGGTGTTGTTGTACTTGAAGTGGCTTGTGGGAGAAGACCAATAGAACGAGAAGCTGATAGTCAAAAAATGGTGAATTTGGTTGATTGGGTATGGGGATTGCATGCTGAGGGAAGAATCATTGAAGCAGCAGACAAAAGGTTGAATGGGGAGTTCAAAGCAGAAGAAATGAAGAGGCTTTTGCTTGTGGGATTGAGCTGCGCGAACCCGGACAGCACTGAGAGACCTTCGATGAGAAGAGTTCTTCAGATCCTAAAAAATGAAGCAAAGCCTGTTGCTGTGCCGAAGATGAAGCCGAGTCTTACATTCTCTAGTGTGTCTATGACTCTAGAGGACATTGTTTCCGATAATGAATAAAATGTGTGAGATTGAAATAACATTTCATTTTCTCTGTTATGCTAATTTTATTGATTGCTTTATTCTTTCATTTGTTTGTTCACCTTGATTGTACTTTGTAATTCAGCAGTTGCAGATGTAGGAGTTGAGTGACCTGAGTTCAAAACCATCCTATTGAACTGTGTGGTCTCTGCCGTATTTTTGACTCAAGTTAATTCCTTGAACTTTTTAATGTTGTTATTTCGTCTCAGCCATAGCTCATTCAAGTAACAAGTTTCTTTGGACGCTATTATCATATTCTTCACAGTTGAAGATCTCTTACCGATTTAATAATTGATTGTAGCTCTCAGTGTAAAAATAAATCAACATCAATTGAAGCCGTTTATAGGTCTCATTAAACGGAGATTCTTTTTGAAGCTCAGTTGAATTTCCAGCAGAAAGAGTTACAAATTAATGCCTTTTGGCTTTTACACAATAATATGCCATTATTATACATAGCTTGAAAATATTAATTAATTGTTGTTTGAGGTTAAATACAGATGACTATCTCTGATATAATTGATCACTTCGTCCGCGGTCAGATATTTTATTGACAATCCTCTTGAAATGCAGTCTCTGTAGTACAAGAAAAATGAAAATCATATAACCCTTCAACGTTCATTACATTTGAGTCAGTACTAGTCTACGGATTGCCAAGAACGGAAGCTTCTCACCTTACTCTTGTTGAACTAATTTGATTTGGTACAAGCTCATCCACAACCTTGATGTTACCCTGAAAGAAAATATGTGTATACGGGGTTTAGTATTCTAAGATGGGTCATCGTGCAGTTGGCAGTAAAGCAATTAAAACTATCATCACTACAACAAAACCATTCAAAAAGCTCCTGCCAAGATGGTTTTGAATTCTGAAACTTCATGGTGATTGGTGAAACATTTAACATTTGGAATCATAGACCAATTACACCTTTCCATACGAAATTTCCAGTTTTATTTTCAAACTTGACCAGGAATTACTATATCGATTCAAGAAGTATGACCAAACTTAAGACCATGGTGCGGTCAATTCCCTTTACGTGCATAATACGAATGACTAAGACCAGAATACTACTTCAGACCAATAAATAAAAGTCTAAACAGTTATCAGAAAGTACAAACAAATAACATGGTAGCATATCGAAAAGCCTGCTTACCCTGTTTTCACTCAGGATTTCATTGTCTGATATGATTTTCTCAACATCTTGACCCTCTCTGCGTATACAAACCACACCATAATCACTGCATATGGCCCTAACCTGAAAAAACAATGACAAGTGTTACAAATGAGATTAGCTGCAAGAACAAATATATATGAAAAACTTCTGATCCCATCTATGTATATCAAGAGGTCCAACTACTCTCTCTCTCTCTCTCTCTCTCTCTTAATGTACATTTAAAATGTTAAAGAATGCACTTTCCAACTCATAAGTACTATGTTTAATGGGCATTAAAAAACCTCTAACTGCAAAATTTTTTATCAAATAATGAAGTAGATAAACTTTCAGGTTCTTATGAACTAGTATCCCTACTGAACCATTAAACTTAATCACTTATAGCATATAAACCAAGATCTAAAACAAGTAAATACCTGCTCAGGAATCCAAAATCCAGGAATGCAAAAAGATTGGAGTAAATCAGAACCACAGACAAGCATGACCTTAAGGGAATCTACAAGAAGCACAGAAAACCAATAAAACATATAAACAAGATAATACTTCCATGACAACTTCAGAACTCAAAAATAAATTCATGCAATTCAATTGCTCATGTGCAGAGCAAGGGAAAATAAATACTGAAATTTTGCTTTTTACCCCTGGATAGCAGCCCAGCCTCACCCAAAATATTCTTGATTCTAGACAAAACAGTCAAAGTGCGCTGATAGCTGTCCTGGTTTCCCTGTAAAACAACTTCAAAATGTTCATACTTATGTAAACTTCAGAGCCATGATGAGATCAAAAGCAAAGCAATTTATTAACAAGAACAATAAATCAAAATAGAACAAGATAATTCTAAAAGACTCATCACTTAAATGTCATGAATTTCCACAATGAAGTGAGAGAGCAAAAAAGATAGAATAAAGCACCTCCCATGGATCAACCATTATGAAGTCAGAACTTTTGCAGGCAAGATTACACAACCTTATACGATGCTCAGCAGATATAAGGCCCTGTATCATGTAATTGCTTCAGAAAACCATATTCGCATATGCCATAGAATTAGGAACAAAACCAATCAAGTAACTCAAAGTAATACAATGTAACACCTATTAGTCATGCCCAGTAAGAAGATTTATGGATTATCAACTTCCTAGTAACTTGAATATAACATTAACTACTCCAAAGATGAATAAATTATCTGTATACATCACTGTTACTAAACATATCTTCCAAAAACTCGTACTACGGAATGTACCATTGCTAATCCACCTACAATGCATGCAATCTTCACAATTGAAGACATCCATCACTACTTGTATGCTCATCAATATGCTCCTGCATAAGTTACATACCCTTTTCTTGTATGCATCATTAACAGGTGACATATAGCCTCCAATAACACAATAGCCCTCTGAATTCAGTGCATCTCTCGCCAACTCTAGGCACAAAAGTGGAGTGATCATTTCCAATTAAATACTACATACAAATATCATCCAATTACAGCAGAGGGCAAATAAAATTAAATGGGTACAGACGAAATTTTAAGCATAAGTGAAAAAACTCACCAAACATACGTAAGTGCATAAAAGTAGGAGGATTGAAACTTCCAGTTGCAACTAAAACAACATAAGTTTTGTCCCTGATTACAGATAATGATAAAGACGATTATTTCAATACATAAGCAATATGCAGAATGATTAATTTAGAATTAGCAGACACATATAAAAATAAAACTTTGTTGCTATATAACTTACTGGGTCATTGATTCTGGGGATAATTTTTCCAGTGGCAGTGGAACTTCCATGGCACCTGAAAGAACGCCGAGTTTTTATATTGAGAGTTAAATATATATATATATATATATATATATAACACGGTTTTCTCCTAGAATTGGATTACATTTTGATATAATCAGCGTACCGAGATTCAAGTTATTGCAATGCTTGGTGGGAGCAGAAAGCAGCACTGAAGAACCTTTTTAAACGAGCTTCAATTCAGTAGCCAGCGCCCAGCAGCTAACAACCAAAAGAAAAATCACAACGTCTAATAAATTGCGGATATAAATGAATTTGAATTAAATTAATCAGAACCTGGGGGCTTTTTGTAACGGTGATTGGCGTGAAGTGCAAGGCAATTTAGAAGACTGGATATTAGCATGTACCTCCCCTTATATTTAGAATATTTGAGAATTAAATAAGTATTCATTCACCACGTAATTCCCTCACTCCGTTTATCTAATTTAACGGAATATAATTTGTCAAAATAGTCCTCAATCCTCATTTATGACCATTTTAACGGCACAATTAATTCATTCTACAACAATTTTTGGAAGGAATGACTTTAAAATTTTAAAAAATTATTTTATTCTTAAACATAATTTTAAATATATCTATTATAAATATATAAATTCAAAATTAACCTTAAAATAATTAATAAATTTTAACTCTTATTAAGAAATAAAATTATTAAAATTTAAATAATTTTTTTATTATATTTCAACTACTTATATTTTTATTACAAAATTATGAAGAAAAAAAAATTCTTAACAACATAATAAAAAAATAAATAATATTTTTGTACAATATATTGTGTTTAAGATTGAAAATTATATAAATTTTAATAATTTGTATTATTATTATTATTAAAATAAAAGTAATTTATTCTGATGACAGAAGAAGAGAAAGCACACTCCCAACAAAACCAAAGCACTCTCTTTAGCCCATGCCGGCTTGTGCTCTCTCTCTTCTGTCATCGTAATTAACAACAATTAATTAATAGAAATAAGATTAATAACTAAGCTTCACCATCAAGGCATGACGATGATACTACTGCTGAAGAATACCCCCCATTCCCCAAGGCAGGCTTACGTTGAACTTATGTTGCTAATGCTAACCCCTTTTTATACTGAATGAACTGGCCCTGTAACCTTAACCCATGCATGCTTGAGCATGAGCATGAGCATGCATTGACAATGAAGGATATGATTATGACCTTCTTCTAACTTCTACTTCTACTTCTACACTTGCCACGCATGCTTGCACCAGAAAGTAACCAAGAAATGACACCCGAAAATGGGTTTACTTGTTCGTATTCGCTGCTCATCACTTGCCTGCTACTGCTACCCTTTATTTGGACAAGAATATCTTGTATCTGAATATGACCAAATAAATTTCTGCAGAAGAGAGAGCGAGCGTGCGTGCGTGCATGCATGCATGCAAACATTCATTCATTTGTCAGTTCATCAAGCCATTTTCAGGTACATCGACAACTACTGGTTGTGGCCAAGTTTTCAATCCTGTTCATCAGGCAACTTCTGAGCTAAGCATGATCCATCTTTACAACTCCAAAGACCACAGCTCTCCAATCCAATTACTACCTGACGTACCCCTCACCCAATCTAATACATGCTCAGCTCTATTCATCTGCCTGCATTTCAGTTTCAAAGTTTAAGAGATAGAGAAAACAAAATGGAACCAAAACAAACCACTGTTTCCTTTCCTCCCCAACTTTTGTATTAATTAATAGTCTCTAAACACAATTAAGTAAAGAAGAAAATTTTATTATAATAATTAATCCCACCAATGCAATCCTCTTAAATTAGTTTTAATTGTATGTTATCAAAACTAATAACTTCTTTATTCAAACTCCAATTTCCTTGCCTCAACCCTCAATCATTTGAACTGGGCAAATGGATCAAACCCAGTCAGATTAGCCTGGCTTGAGGATCCTGCTCCAGAACCCGACCCCTCTTTCATGTACCCGCCCAACGATGGATCGTAAAATCCTTGCTGGGGGCCCATGTTGAAAACAGGCCCCAAAGGCCCAGCCATCCCTATCGGCCCATAATCTACAGAACCACGCCTGAACATGGGCTCCTTGTGAGAGGAAGTACGCTCGGTCTCACTCTCTCGGTATCGGCTGAGGAAGAGGGAAAGAGGCTCCACATAATTATCAAAGCCCAACTTTCCCATGGCCCAGATTACGTCCTCCGCGGTGATCGTCTTACGTTGCTCGCGATGGCACCGTTCGTTGGCTTCGCCGGTGATGAAACTGATGTACTCTGAGACGCATTCTTGGACGGTCTCCTTGGCGTCGTCGGAGATTTTGGCATGCGGAGGGAGGATGCGGCGCATTATGCGTATCACGTTGGCAATTGGCATGTACTGGTCTTGCTCGCGAATAATGCATGGCGGCGGCACCGGTGGCTGGGGAACTTGCTGTTGTTCACTTAGGTTGTTGCTGTTGGTATTGTTGATGATGTTATTGACGTTAACGGCGGTGTTCAGGCCGGTTGCAGCCGCGGAGTCGTTCCTTGGATGAATGGTCAAGGCTGAAAATTAAATAAAAACATATTTCATCGGAAAAAAAAAATAGAAATAATAAAAAAGGTATTGACACGTCAGCATACAAAAACAAAATACAAACCGGCGTAGCGTAGCCTAAAAGAAAATAGAACTGGCCTATGTGGCAAATAGGATGCCATGCCAGGAGCGAGCGAGGTGGGTCCCGCAAAACTCACATGAGAAGTAGGGGCCCACAAAGAACTGTTTAGATTCTGTGTGTTTTTGTTTTTGTTTTGTCAAAGTCAAAGGCTTTTGCTCTTCTCCCAATGTTCCCCATCCATGCATTATGCATAGGAAATCCATATAAAATAAATATATGCTTGTTTTGATAGAAAATCAACAATCGAAACAAAATTTTCAAGGAAAATATGTTGAATAAAAAAATTAAAAAAAAAATAAAAAAATAAATAAAAGCTTGTGTTGGATTGGATTGGAATGGAGAGGAGCAGAGTTCATGCATGCAAGCCATGTCAGTAGATAATAAAGATAAAATAATAAGTAAATAAATAATTTATTATTATTAGTTAATTATTTCTCATAATTAATTAATTAATTAATCGTGTATGAACAAAACTAGAAAAGTACAAACAAAACATAGAGAGAGAGAGCCGACCAAACGTTGCAGTTAAAAGAAAGTGGGTCAAAAAGCTAAGAATGATGATCTATGTTGTTGAAATCAGGTTCAAACATCAAACAAAACCCAAGAAGTTATCTATTTATCTCTTCATATTTGATCTCATGTGCACGACAGAAATGGGGCATTTCGATCGGAAATGAAGAGATCAATGAAGAAGAAGAAGAGGTATAACCTTGGCATGCATATAACACAGTGAATAAATCTAAATCTACCCACAAGCTCAAGATCATCAAAACCAGATTGATGATATTCAGATTTCCATGGTGGAAGATCTATCAAACTGATAATAACCGGACATGCAATGAATTCAACGAACACCATGCATGCATTAAATCATCACTTGCAAACCATAAAAATATATACACGCATATATTAAATATAAACAGTACACTAACTAAAGAAATTGAACAGAAGCAATTAACAAAAGTTATTAAAAGTGATAATATATATATAT
>JAXCLQ010000005.1:9292068-9310037 GCA_035584115.1 Cedrela odorata | reverse complement strand
TATAAACAGTACACTAACTAAAGAAATTGAACAGAAGCAATTAACAAAAGTTATTAAAAGTGATAATATATATATATTAATGATGGTGGTATGTAATGTACCAGTACTTGTTCTTGCAAGCTTGTTGGGATAGCCACTGAATCCATCTTCACGTTCCATAGCTTAGCTTCTGTATGTATATATTTTATTTTATAATAATAATTTGTCTCTTGAATGAAGCACTCTACTACTAACCAGTGGAGTGAATTTATAGAGCCTAACCACAAATGGCAAACCGGCGTTTTTATCTAGGAAACCAGTATTGCCGGTGATGACAGTCCCTCTGATTGGTGAAGAAACTGTTTTAACCGGAACCAAAAGGTGGCAAATCCACCACCCCCAAAGAGATTAATTGTCTTTCAAATACTTACAAAAAGCAGTAATGACCCTTGTTTAATGATAACCTAACTATGGAGTTTTGAAACTTTAAGAGAGAGAATGGTAACTTTTGGTGTGAAATTTTACCATATCTGAAGAGTGGTTAATTAACCATGCAATTTCTCTTCTAGTTACAGCAACATTACTTGTGATGTTAAATATATGGGTTCATCACTTGGTATCATATAGAATGAATGATAAGTGACTTCAAAACCTTATAAAGACATTTCTTTAGTTCTTAAGTTGTGATTATTTCATTAATTACCATTTTTAATTTTGAGCCAAGTTCAGGAACTTGCCATAAGTACTTGTAAATCCTCTTTGTGTTGGTTATAATATGGTTTATGTTAAATTTCATACTAAATATATTAATTTTAAGAGATACCATAATACAAATTTTGCATAAGTAATTAAAATTTAATATATCGTTGTCTCAAATTAAAATATTTTGATTTTATTGTGGAATTAATTTTTTATTAATTTATTAAATGAAGTTATAAAATTTGACATCTCACATTCTGCTTGATTCATAAATTTTTAATTACCATTTTAGATTTTGTTATAATTAGTTTGTGACGCATGTTGAACATAATTATTAAAATTATAATTACATACCTAAATAAAATTTAAAGTTTAAATTGAGAGCAACGGGCATATTTTTACGGTGAATAGGGAAAAAAATTTATCATTACAAAATTTTATACATACTCTATTTATAAAAACTGTTTCGATTGTATTATATTATTGTTATATATTCTAGATTATATATTTTCTTTTTATTTATTTGAGAATGTGAGCATATAATAATGATATGATACAATGTATAAAATAATAATATATAGTAATACTCTAAAATTAAATAAAAAAGAAAAAAAAGTATACCCATATCAAGTGTTTGGTCAATTGAACGTTAAAAGCACTTCGAAAAGCAGCTTAAGAAAAAGCACTTGGGCTAAATCAACAAAGCAAGTTAAGCTAGATAAGGGGGACAAGAAGAAATTAAGAATCTGTTGATCACAAACATATACATTTAATAGAAGATAGTAACAAACAGCTCTTAAGAAACGACTGCTATGGAACAATTATGCATTCAAGAATCTATTGCCGGCTATCCTACCGGACCCACCCATAGCTGGGATGACTGAGTGTAATATCTAACAAAATTCACTCAGTTGTCAGTCCAAATGTGCAGCAAACTCTGTTCATTCAGATTAACAATGACATATGTACAAATCGAAAGCCTAGTCTTTATGCTCTTGATTTACGCTTACGACTATTTGATCGCTTCTGGGATGTTTCGGTGCCAATCACACTTTCCTTTCTCCATTTCAGATCACCATTACTCAGAGAGTGAGATTCGAAAGCTTTTATGTTGGTTACAATGGCATAGACTGTGACCTCACTTTTGGGGGATGAAAAGGCCTTCCTCTCAGTAACTGCATTCTGCCCACACCGAAGATCTTGAATTGCAATCTCTCTTAGCTTTTGGAATAGGGCATCCTTGTCAAGTTCAAAACTCTTGGTCACGACCTGCAGAGAGATAAAGTGTGATTTGTCAGGCTTCCATTCAGATAGTAGCAACAATTTCTTTTGTCCTAACAATGATAAATATGAATGATCAACAATTAAGCATGATAACTCTTCTCACCTTAAAATCAAAAGGGATATCAATTTGGGTGCAAGGACATCCACAACCATCACTAAAGTTGAGTTTCAACACAATATCAAATGCTTCATTTGTAATGGTTCTCCTGATGGACAAAGAGAAAATGTAGGAGAAGTTCGAATAGATTGTAAGCCATGACATCTAAGCACATGTTCTTAAGGAAAGTAAAGCTAAAGAAGTAGTAGTCGAATTTTATAAGCTCAACAGTCTAAGGTTGAAGTGCACCATTCTGAGCTCAGTTGAATTCAACCATATTCTCTTCATTCATAGCTAAGCAATCCATTTTGAACTGAGACTACAAATTTTGAAAGAGACTGATAACAGCAACTCCAAAAAACAAAGATATCATGTGTATCATAAAGTGCTTTGAGGGACATTTCCATCATATTAAGTCCTGCACTTATGAAATGAATACATATTTGACACAAGCTAAAGATTGACTTAAAAAGTCTTCTGATTCTGATCAATTATCTCATTAAAATTAGATTCCTTTCATGGAATTTATGTTAGGAAAATAAATTGTAATGTTGCACCCTACCTGAGAATCGTCACTCCACAAAATTCTCATTGAAACCTAGATAATACTTAATATTACACATTGTAGCATACGACAGGATTGGAGTTACCTTTTAAGTTGAAATGGATGCTTATCTAGACTAGCTTCTTTGTACTTTTGATTGTCTGAGAAGGAAACCTGGGATGTGAACAAAGCAGAAAGTTGAAGAATAGGTTAGATAACAATACATGAATTTGCTATTGCAATGACTCATTTGAAACAGGCAACACAACCTACATAATGAACCTCTGTAGACAATTAACATGAAGTATAATTACATTTAGAATCAGTGTGCTTGGGTGAGAACAGAGAGGTGTGCACATTACTTTTTATAACAGAAATCTACCGAAAACAAACAAAAGCCTTATATGTAGTATAAGTATGCGCAAGAGTCATTCCCATCAAATCTTATAATTCTTGTTAAGGGCAAACCAAAACAATTTATTAATGAAAACACAAGCATGCAATACCAAACAAATATTCAAATAAACTGCAAAAATTGGTCACTAAAGCCACTGAATACTAACTTTTGGAAAAAAGAATACAGTTGTTGACTGACTCAAAAAGAACTTTGGACAGTGCTCTTACGGAAAATGAGCAGAATGGAGTGGCAAAGGAAATTCACCTCAACAGACTTGATGAATGGCAATGGCGCAGTTTGTCCATGTACACTAGCTATCCGAAGAGTCCAGTTGACAAATTTTTTATCTGTAATAAGCGTGAATAAACTTTGTGAGAAACTATAAGCCAAAGGCACAATTGCTGGACACAGCAAAAAAGTTTATGGTAGATGTTTCAGGCAGCTAACAATCTTGGCTCACTTCATCTGAGTAAGTCGAGATGCATGTACACTTTTGGGCTCAAAGTCTTGAAATGCTCTCATAGTACATAGCCAAGGAGGCAATTTATTCTTAAGGAAAAGACATCACACACTCTGGTGAAACAAATAGACAACAAGTTTCGCAGAGGATATGGTGTGAGACTCATAAAAGCTGGTCAGCCAAAGCAGAAGCTTTACCACCAGATCCGATAGAACACCAAAGGTCCTACTGATACTCCCAAGAAAACCATTAGGTCCAGTAAATAGTTGGAAACATAAGTGTCATTTATATTTGTTATAGAAAGTAAATCAATTAGAAGATGGATCAACTGAAATGATAATAACAATGCATTGCCCACATGTGTAACATGCAAGTACATGTATTACTCTGGCTATCCTGGACAGAATAATAGATTTAGCGAGTACAAAACTAGCAAAAGATACCTGCACTCAAGGATTGAGTTACAATGATCTGGAAAAGGTCAATCCTGATATATGGAGGAATATGCATGTTAAGCAAGGCCATCATGCCTGCAACAACCTGTTCTTGTTCAAATTAATAAAGGATAAATGACCAAGGACAATTACTTCGGAATCCATACTTCAGGCATACATATGGGCTAAGAAGCTATACTTTTTCATTATAAGAGTTGAAGAACAGTAAGCAAACACCAAAAATATATGGGATTTTCAAGAAGCTCAACTGCATTGAAAGAGATGCTTTAAGGCTTTTCACAAATTTAGAGCCAAGAGAGGATTAAATTGAAAAAGAAGGGAGGGAGAAAGAAATGAAAATCTCTTGGCACTCAAAAATACAAACTCAGTACCTTATCTACAAAACCATGGATCACCAAACTTGCTTTCTTGTCCTTCGGAGTTTTCTGTAAAATTTAACACAAAACATTAAAGATAACTCAAATATTAGCGAACAAGTATGTAAATCAATAGCCTTACAAAAAATTTACCAGTGAAGAACCATTCAATGTGAGATGCAACTAATCATGTTGTTCCTAATATTTTGTAGCTCATTAAAGTTTCTGTTAACCAACACACCCTCTTCCAATTAGTTGATATAAACTTGTTGCTGAAAACCTTTTACTCATAATTTGTTATCTGTTGTTTCATCTTAGCAAAGCAATGAAATGGAACTAGGGTAGAGAATGCCGTAAATGATTGCTACTCTTGACACAAAGTCAATAAAATGAGTGGTCCCACTTAAATGCTGAATTGCTACTAGATTACAAAATTTAGGCTAGTCCTCATCAGTCACTGGCAAGCATACAAAGCAGGAATCTCTCTAGCTTTATCTTTGAACAGAAAAAGAACAGAAATGGACTTTTAAATTTATAGGTAAGCTGAAAATGCAATTAGACAGACAGGAATACCTGAAGATTTACAATTACAATCTTTCCACCACCACGTAGACATTTAAGAGGCAAATTACATGCAGGAGTTATCTGCAAACTGCACAGAGTAATTATGCTCATGAACAAAGGTACATAATAAACACACCAAAGGAATCTGCAGTCGTCTTTAGTATGTTGCACATGCATTTGTATAGGTACAATAAAATAGCAACCACTCTGTGGTGCTTAGCAAAAGTCTTAAGCTGTATACTGCAAATGCACTAGCAACGATAGTGGCAACTTCATGCAAAAGATGCTGAAGATTAGAACCATATTAAGGAACTTGTTTTAATTGGATCATCAAGCAATGACCACCGTACGAGAGAGCAAGAGGTCAGGTCATTATGTTAACTATTGGTGGAGCATCAAGCATGATCTTGAAGCATTTTCTGAGGGGGGTTATTGTGGTAACTGATAAGTGGCAAATTCTGTGGAACGGCTTAAAGAAACCATAATGCAGTCAAATTAAAAAGGAATACGTTAAAGAAACTAATCACGTATCCATTAATAGGAAAGCTTTACTACCTAGTACCCAGACATAGAACAACATCAGCAATTCTACAGTGCTTTTCTGCTGGATTCATCTCCTTGGGAGGCAGTGCATCCTGCAGCGAGAGAGAAATTTTCAGCACAAATTATCTTCATTTTAAAGGATCTGACAGATCTAAAATAGGACAATATGCCATCTGTCTGTTCCAAGAATTTTGTTCGTACATATCTTGTTAAGTCTTTCATGTCTATTAATATTCAAATACAAACCAATGCTTCAGGATTTGACAACGTATTGACAATTACATAAAAAAAAAAAAACACTGAAGAGAAGTTCAATTGTATGCCTTCATTAACAGAATTTCACACTGATGCCACTCAAAAATGGCTTGGTCAATTCCTAGCATACCAGGAACGGCATATAATTTCTTCAGTCCAAAAAAAAAAAAAAAAGACACAACAAATAAAATATAAAAAAACAATACCTCCCAGTCAAGAACTGTATCCTTAAGTTTTGTTCCACATTTTGGATCAGAGCAGCGTCGTGATGTCTCCTTTAATCCAATTGTTTCCACCTCAAAGTCACGCAGATACCTTCAGAGGTTTAACAAATATAATTTTTGAATATGGGAGGCAGAAGCTTTTCAAATGAAACATTAAATATATAAAAAAGTGATTGTTCTTCAAAACTGAAAGTTCCACATAACCAGCATAATAAAGAAGCCTCTAAAATGGAATTATGTGACGAAGGGTTACACATTATATTTAAAGCATAGGCTTCATATAAAGATATCATGTCTTACTCGTTTCCACATGAAGGACAAGCCTCCATGAAGGAGTTCCCATGCAATTCTGCAAGTTTCTCCCTTGGTATTCCAGACCGAAGATGAAGGCCATCAACATTCTATCATTTAGAAGTGATTAAAGATATAAACCGAATCAGAAAACTAAGCTGACATGTCTATATGTTAGAAGAATTAATGATTCATTTCTAGGTAACAATAAGGAAACAATTGATGTCATCCCAACTTGGTGAAACCCCTGAAGGAAAACAAGAAGTTGGCAGAAGGTAACGACTGACCCCAGCATCAAATTTGAAAAACATGCATTCAGTATAATAAATAAGGAAACTGCACTAAACACTACTCCACCATCATCAACTAACAACATTTTGTAGATGTAGAAAATATGAGAGATATGGCTAAAGACCAGAAGACCAAAGACCTACCTGACTAATGACAAACTTTAAAATGCCAGCCTTCTCTAATTCAACCAAAGCCATATGAGTCATGCCTGGCATTGCGCGATGAAATGGTAGTGATGCTTCAGGTAATGGTTTGCCCTCACGCTATATTCAGTAAATGCAAAACAGAAAGAATATCAAAAGAAGCTTAAACAGCAATGGGTATTTTGCTTAAATATCAAAAGAAGCTTAAATAGCAATGGGTATTTTGCTTACTGCTAATGAAAGTCACAGTAAGGTGCAAACAGCTGGTAACTGAAACTAATATGCTATAGAATTCTAGAAACAGCTAGAAAAGTAAAATGGAAGTATACCATTATATGTTTTTGGTTTTTTTTTTTTTCTTTTTTTTTAAACCTGACGTGAGCAAGATTAGAACCCTAAACCTCTTGTACCACCCCAAGAGGTTTACCAATTGAACTAACTAGCACCATGAAGTATACCATAATATTAACCACTTATTTCATGAATTGCTCCCTTTAAAAGATAAATAGAAGTATAAATAATCTCATAATACCATATAAGTGTCTACATCTGTACCACAGTGATTCTTTATTGTTTCCTGTGTCAAACGTCATCATTCATGTTGCTCTTGAATTTTCTCCAACCACCTATCTCTAAAGTGATATACTCGGGAAGAAGTTAATTCATCGCATGAGGCAGCTTTCTAATTGCCTCACTAACAACGTAGAAGCCCTCAAGTGAAACTCAAAACATTGAGCCTGGGCGTTTATTTTCATTTTCAATATCTTATATGAGCCCACCGACACCTAGTATGCTCCCTTTCGTCAATATTTTGTTTAACAAAGCAACCTATCTCTTGCCTCGAATGCATGTAGCAGTTACTACTTAAAATCAATATTTATACACTAAGAATTTGAAATTTCTAGTGAATACACATCAGTAGACAAGGTCAAGTCTTCGGGACATGATCATCATCAACTTATGGGGTTTACATCAAAAAGGTGTATAGATATGAACTAGTCATATGTCTAAACGGGGATGACTGAGAAAAACCCATCATACAGTATTTAGATATATCTTAACTCAAAATGGGAGCAGGTTTGAAAAAGGATCTTAGAGTGTCTAAGGTTCTAAATGACTGCTCAATGATAAAGGAGGTAGGGGTGCAGAGACAGCCAGGAGACAGTCAGCTCTCTGTCCAACCTCTATCACTGATCCGGAAAGTGGAACTGGTAAAGGTTCCTTGCTTTAGTCTTAGTCCCTGCCCCTAGCCTTTCCCTAGTTTTTGAATGTGAAATGAGCCCCTCAAAAAGAACAAGGATTCACTACGTTCCTGGCATCATATAAATTTCACAATATTCACCTGTAGTGTCCAAATTCCCTTCGGACCTCGAAAATCAGGTATACCACAAGAAGTTGATATTCCTGCACCTGTAAACACCACTAGATGTTTACTCTGCAAGTAAAAACAAGCAGCTTAAAGAGGCTGATTGGGATGAATCATAAATAAATATGCATAACAAAATGTCAAAGTTACTGTAGATTCAAACCTTTTGTATCAATTTGGCAAGCTGTTCAATCTGCCCTCGCATACATGAAACCAAGTTGAGGTTAGCATAATGAACAGAAACATGACATAATCTTATCATGTCGTTTTACAAACAATCAAAAACCTTGGAGAAGCACGTGCACATAAAAAGTGAGTGAATACTAGAAAGATATTATGAAAGCTTAATGATTGTCCTATTGTGAAAATTGTTTCCATAGATCTTCAACAAAAAATATTTTTTTATTTTCTTAACCTAAAGTTCATTAAGACAATTTCTTCATCAATTTAAGTCATCTATGCTACTGTGCCCTCCAGTAAATATCAAAACTTAACAATAATTTCACATAGTTCTTAATAAGCATAATTGTACATGATCAAACTCAACTAAAAAAAATGGATAGTTCTAAGCAATCAAATATAACATAAATTATGATGTCTTCTTCCACTTTCTCGACCCACTTTTTTGGCCCATCTTTAGGCTCTAGCACAACAACTGTTCTTTACACCAGATGCCAGACCATCTGCACCTGAAACTGATCAGAAAATCACACTTCCATCTAAGCCCTAGGTAACTAACAATTGTAATCATTTTAAAGGACATAACCATTTAGTGCCGCCAATCTCAGCTCCATGTAGCACAATCGTGATCCACATTGCAGTAAAATTCCATCTCAAGCAAACCTATGAACGCCTTCTTCAACAATCAAAAGAATCAAATCATAATTCACTCCATTACCATTCTTCAAATACAACTCATCTCTCAGCTAAACCCATTTTCCAGTATAAGCATAAAGTGACCAAAACATTACACACTCCCCATTCACTTCATGTAATTGACCAACACGGTTTTAATGAATACAGCACAATTGCCAAAGAAACAGCGTGTCCAAATCCTAAAAAAAGCAGTGGCCCCACTAATTTCAGGTCCAGCACCAATACAAGCAGCAAAACTCACTTCTAGTGAACAAAAATAACATTACCTAGACACCAGATCTCATTAAACAACACATTTCAGCACAGAAACAAATCTCAGAGCCAACTCAGGCTATATTGCAGCAATATTCCAACCAAGTTTGCACATAAAAACCTACGGAGCATTTACCGGTACTGTTGCAGGAATGATAAAATCATAAAAATAAGCAAAATTACAATGAAGGCAAGACCAAAAAAGAAGAACCCGAGTGCCAAAATAGAGTAAAATGAGAGAAATAGTCTCACTTTATCTTGCAATACTTGATGTGAGTCGAAGAATTCAGTCATTCCAACGTTACCCACATCTTCTATATAAGAAAGCTTCTCTGCATAGCCTAAAGACATGGCTGAATATCTCTACAAAGTTGTCTGAGGCCCTTTTCTTCAATTGTCTTTCTGTTCTTTGTTTCCTGTTTCTTTTGTTCTTCTCCTTCTCTTCTTTTATATTTGCTCAGAAGCACTTATTAGAACAAGTCTTTTGCCTCTTTTAAGGAGACTCCAAAAGCCCAAAGGGACATTCCGCTTCGCCTCCTTCAAGTCTCATCATGGAAATTACTTCAATGTCCTTTCTTCGTTTTACTATATCCTAATTTTGAGATTAATTTAGTTTTAATTTGTATTTAAAACCCTAATTATGAACTAAAACATTATTTAATTACATTTTTTCCCTTCCAAAATTTGTTTTTTTTTTTCTATTATCGAATTATTTGTTTAATATATGCCGCATGGGTGGTAAAAAATAGAGTCTCATAAATTTAATAATGTGTATAATTAGAAGATTTGGATATATTCTATTGTTTTTGTAGGTCATTAATCATATACAAAGTGAACCTTATGAAAATGTATGTGTGACATATGCTATGCATTTTAGACAAAGAATTAATTTGTTAGGAGAAACATATGGCAAGATTGATGGAATTTTTGAAGACAATTTTGACTTTAGATGTGTACAATAACATGACAATTTTGACTTTAGATGTGTACAAAATTCAAATTAGCAATCAAAGCTTTATCATCATTACCATAGTGACCATGTTATGAAATGAAAGTGTGCATGGCTTAAGATTTCATGCTACCAATACCATGACCAATTTGTCTTTTGCCATTATGAATGAAATGTTGTCGTTTTATTTGGTGACACATTATGTTCTAATTTCTTTATTCCCTTCTGATAATAACAATTAACAAATTTCCCATGTATTGAGAAACTATATGATAAAATACCTTTTATAATGTTTTTATGCATTTAATTTTTATAATTATTTATAAATTTTACTCGTTTCAATTAGATGATCGAAACCATAAAATTCAATGACATCTTATCGTGTCAAATATGCACATAATTTCCAATTTTTTTTAATCCCAAAAGTACCCATCCAAGATCATGCTATATTCATATAATTAACAGGTGCTTACTGGTAATTGTGCACACATTCAATAAACGGACCTAAAACTCATTAAGTAAACTCGTGCCACGTAACATAAACAATGATGGCGGGCAATTATAGCGGGTCCCATCTGATGTACCAAGCAACCTCAATGGTTGAAGTAGAGACTGAAAATACTTCGCGAAGTACGTCAGTATAGCTGAGCTAAATATTCATATGAAATAGAATCCATTTTCGTCTCCAATCTTTAACCTTTGGCACGGAGAAATTCTCGACGGTGAAGAGTATTTCTCCTTAACTCTCTCTTTATTGAAGACTACTCTTGAATGAAGAGAAGTCGTTCGTTCACAGCATTGTTTCCGGTTACTTCACCATTTTCAAGAGTCTTCAATCTCTTGCACTGAAAAGTTCTTCACAAGCTAAAAAATTATCGACATGGCCGAGAAATTCTTGTCAGTGGACAGCAATGACGAGAAGTCATGGTTCTCGTCATTTTTTCCGCCTTCCTTCGCCATTTTTTGACGTCTTCTCGACGCATTCATCATTTTCGCATATTTTCATCATGCGTAACTTCTGTATCAACGGTGAGGATGAATATACATATCAAGGCAGCTGTGAGAGAAGCATAACAACAGACACTAAGACAGGAGAAAGTGAATAGTGTTCTTCCATTCCATACGATTTGATTCATGCTTCCAGTCTTACAAATCAACATCGATGGCCTTTTTAAAACAATTGATCAGTGAACTGGGTTTGGTATTATATCACCATTTCTTTCATTACAGAACTCCTTTCATGATATGTAACTCTCTCGGCACAACCAATCTGTGTATACACTGTTGTATCCTATATAATTCTGTATTTTTGGTTTATTGATTACTAATATCTCCTTACTATCTTGAAATCTTGCGAGCCAGGTGAGCACTGAGCACCTAACAAGACTTTCTTTTTTAGAATTTATTTCTGATATGTTAGGAGTATTAATAATTAAGAAACCATATTTATGGCGTCAATATTCTTGTTGTAGTCTTTTCTGATTTTTGGTTTATGAAGACGAGCAGAGTATATACCACGCCGATGTCCAGGATCATTTGTTTTAAATTTTACTTGAATTTATGTTCTCCTGCATGCATTTTACCACCTGTGACAATTTAATGATTTATCTATTGAGATGATCCACTGCTTTTGATAATGGTAGAAATGGGCAACGACACTCATTCTTGGAACAGAAACTAATCTTAATTTTAACTGTGCTCTCATAGAGAAGATTAGAAATACTAGAATCTGGTCGTATATTGCAATCCTTGATAGTAGAAAATGTATTCTACAGATGTGAAAATACTGGTCTATAACTAGAAGACCTTGGCAACATTGAAGAAAGACAAGGCATTGACTAATCCTTCCTTTTTTGCTCTTGAATGAAATAAAGGAAAAGCTTTATCATTTGTCTATATCCGTGGATCCATGCAAATAAGTTTTTAGCTACTTCTACATAAACCTGACAGGTGGTCTGCCATGCGGCACCAAACCCGGAATGCAGAAGAAAAAGAGCCCAGTGATTTAAGTCTCAGAAGAAGTGTAGAATCTTCTTCAAAGTTCGACCACATAAAACTCAGAGACTGTCAGTTCCAGTTCCCTCAATCAAACCCACAAATTTTCTGGTAACGAAGAGGTAAGATGGTTCCTGCAAACCTTGTTTTCCTTCTAGCCTTTTCGCCTTTGGTGTTTGACCTTGATTTTGCAAGCTCAAGGCAGATTTCCGAAAACGATGCCCTGCCATCACAATCTGCTTGTGTAAACTGCACAATCTGTCCATATCCATGCCATAATCTCTCGCCGCCGCCTCCTCCTTCTGGCTATCCTCTATATGGAGCTCCACCTCCACCAGTTTCTGGTTATCCTTCTTATGGAGCTCCACCGCCACCTCAAGCTCAAGGCAACTGTCCTCCCGTTCCAGTTCAGTGCTGCCGTTCCCCCCCTCCAAATACTTACACTTATCTCCCGAATGATAGTTTTTCTCCATTCCCTTATCCCACTATCTGTTTCATTCTCATTCTGTTGTTGCTAGTTTTGTTCTAGTCTACTTCTTACATGCTGTTTTCAGGTTTTGGTATATATAGATAACATAAATTTGAATTAGTTTGGGTAAAGCCTAGCTTTAAGTATTACTTGTAATGCCACTTTTATTATTGATCAATAAATAATTCCTCTTCGTGTTCAAAAGATGGTTTATCTTCTTTTTATAGAGCATCATCAATCATGTTTCTGTGAATGAATTTCATGTTCATGCAACTGTCGCTTACTCTGCATTTTATTTGTATGGTTTTCTCATTTCTGATTAATATTCCTCAATATATTTTCTGCGTAGAAGAGAGGGATAAGACTTGATGGTTGTCTCGGTTCTAAATTGATTGATTTGGTGGCTTTCCAAATATAAAGTTTAGGGATCCCTGGACCTGGATCCAATTTGGTTTATCTCTTCTGTCCTGAAAATATGACAGGCGGCTTGCTTTTGCTTTTATTAGAAGATAAAAACTTATCCTTTCACATGTGCTGCACGACGACAGCACCAGGGAGGGATACCGTAGAATGTATTTACTGTTGGTAATCTATGGTAAATCACCGTGAGTTTAGTGGTTACTTAGATATATATTTGGTCGAGGTTGAGGTTGAGAAGACTATCGAAAAAGACACAACTGTGGTCACATTTTGATGCATTCCAACAACATTCAGTACAAGACTTCTAGTGACAAGAGTCTGCTTCACATACAAACGTAAGAGAATCCAATAATAATAACTTCTGTGCAGCGTTTGCATGGCTACTAGTGAGAGACAAAAGGGCGTGTAATTTCTGCCCAGAAGCAGTTTTTACTCTTTTATTATACTGAAGGCCTGGTAATGGTTGATTGATTGTGTTGATTGTCATATATGTTGTCTCTTTGTGTTCCCTCCCGAACCCTTACTGCCGTCTTTTATCTGCTTCTCACAAATTTCATGCATCTCACCTCATATCTTTTATCCCCAATTTTGAGGACGCATTCATGGTCCCAGATCATGTATTTATTGTTGATCAAATCCTTGGAAAATAATTTGCATTACCAGTCCGAGGCCAAAGTATTTTGTTTGGGGGTGACTCATTCAATTAGAGAATTAGGATAAAATACTAATTTGATGATAAATAAAAAAATTAAGGACATAAATACATGAGTGAAAAAAATAAGATAAGATAATATTTCTTAATTTTTTTTTATTTATCATTACTAATTCATAAATTTTTCTAACTTATTGTAAGTAATATATTTTATTTTGAATTAATATTAAAAATTCTATTAAAAATTTACTAAAAATTTATCGATATAAAATTTAATAAATATTAAATAGCTATTTAAACAAGTTTGATAAAAAATTATTAAATTCGTCATGAATTTTATATAGATATAATATTAAATTTTTTTTTTATAAATACAAACTGAATCTAAAGATCTCTTTAAAAATATCTGTCTCAAATCAGATCAAATCACCGACCTTAATTTTGGTAGGTTAAGAAAATAAGGATTTAACACGTCCTTGTCCCAAAAACTTAAACCACAAGTAATGCATGTCAAAGAAAATCTTCTATTTTATCTATTCTAACTAGAAGGACATGTTAAATCCTTGTCCCAAAAACTTAAACCACGTGCAAGCTAAGATTTAACAGGTCCTTCCGGTTAGAATAGATAGCTTGCGCCTAATTAGCACTTAAAGGCTTACCATAGAAAAAGAGATCTCTTACACAAGAGAAGACGACAGAAAGGTTCGTCTCATGTAATGTTGATAAAATGAACTCCAGGGCAAAAAATTGGTGTGTGTATGTAGAAAGTAGAAAGTAAAAAGCAAGCTTCATGTCAAGAAAACGACATGTCTACTAGAAAAAGGAGTGGCCACAAGCTTGATCTCATGTTTTTCATTTACATGGAAGAGAACCAATTTCTAGTCAAAAGTTAGCAACCATTTGCTTACTTACTGCTATAAGTTTTCCATATCATCCATTATGACAATCAGCTGGAGAAACCAAAACTATTGCATCAATATCAACAATTACTTTACATCAAAAGTAAGAAAATGATACAACAATAATATAAATAGTAAAATCTTCCTATTGCATCAATAACCATACCAAATTATGTTTGCAGTTGCGATACTTGACGAAAATAATCAGATTTATTCTATTACTTTTGAAGTGGAAGACTTTGAAAATGACGCATCTTGTGAGTGGTTTTTAATCAAACTACGAGATGCACTTGGACCAGTGACCGATTTGGTGTTTATTTTTAACCGACATGATACCATCATTAACAGTATTTGAACCGTGTTTTCTGATTCATACCGCGGTTACTGTTCCTACTATATTGAAGGGAATCTAAAATCAAAATACAAACTGAAGGATCGTAAGAAAAACGTTTTTCTTATGGGCTATTATATTGCTGTAAAGGCATATGTATTCAGTGACTTCGAGAAACACATGATAAATTGAAGTCGATACACCTTAGTCATTTGATCCCACGCGTAAAGTAATTTGGCCTACACAATTAACATAATAGTAAATTTAATACAAATTCAAACTGAATGTCTATATTATAAGTGTCATACATACATAGAAATGTGGCGATGTCACGGTCCATCTCTGACTCAGTAAATAAAGCAACGCCTACTGTCGGTGCTCAAGCAGGTATAAATACTCGTCGATGTGCTGTCAAAATAAAAATCTTACAGTTGTATTCATAAATCGATGCACTGAAATACGTTAACAATATTTTGGGTACTTACAGCATCCTCTGACCATGCATTTGAATCAGATATGCCAAATCAAATATGTCACAAAACCATAGAGGTCTCAAGCTCAGCGAACGTGTCTCGATGCATGCTTTTGGGTCTGCAAGCCACTGTAGATATTCATCATATAATGCATCTGGATATGACATTAAATGATTGATGTGGAGGTTCGATGGGTATTGGGGCAACGTCCTGATGGAAGGGCTTCTATGTCTTCTTTTATTTGGATTAATGTACGGACTCCGGTTATACGGACCCTTTCCCAATATTCGCTCAAATCGACTCTCTTCACGTATAGGTGGATGTCGGGCTACGTTCTTCACATGTATTTCACTGTCGACTGTGAGCAGATCCTTTCCCTACAAATGTAAAACATAATTTATGTTAGAAATAAATTGTATTATATAAATGTGTATAAAATATTACTGCTATAATATAAATAAAGTCAAGGTGGTTGCCTGCATAGGTGAACCTGAGAAACTCATATGCGGCTGAGTTGACTGCAACAATGCGGAGCGGAGATCACTAATTATGGTGTGAACCCAATCGA
Organism: Cedrela odorata; assembly: GCA_035584115.1. Lineage (NCBI taxonomy): Eukaryota > Viridiplantae > Streptophyta > Magnoliopsida > Sapindales > Meliaceae > Cedrela > Cedrela odorata. The sequence continues at coordinate 9,294,205 of JAXCLQ010000005.1, read as the reverse complement.
AGTTATTGATACACTGCTGACTAAAAGCCTGCAACTCTATAATCAGCGCATCAACCTTCCCTTCAACTCATGCGATATTACCATTATACCGACCTGAGTTGTTCATACACTGTGTCTTAAAGTCCTGCAACTCTGTAGTCAGCGCATCAACTTTTCCTTAGACCGTGCGATAGAACTGTCATATCGGCCTGAGTTGTCCATAATCCGTTGACTGAATGCCTAGTACTCTGCTGTCAATGCACCAACCTTTCCTTCAACCTGTGCGATACACTATGTCTGTATGTCGGCAGTGACCGTATCAAATCGGTCTATCACAATTCTTCTAAAATCATCATAGTCAAACGAGTGACGCGAATGTCTCAGCGATGATTGCGTGGCCGAGTGATGCGCAAACAACACCGGTGAATAAAGCTCTGACAAGGCTGGAAAGTTCTGAGTGGGCGGGGCCGGGAAATATTGAGTCTGTGGGACCGGGGAATAATGAGTCGTCGGGACCAGAGAATACTGAGTCGGTGGTGCGGCTAAGTATTAGGGCTCTAGGAGCGAAAATTGCATTGATACCCCTTCTGTATAATACGGCTATTCCGGTGACGAGTAATATGTCGATGCACATGGAAACAACGGCGATGAGGCAGCCTGCATCAGTTTATATATATATCTCAAACACCAACATAATATATTAAATTGTTAAACATCATATGTAGATATTTCATAAACTGAACCTAGGGTGTAGATGCCATAGCCGCATATGTAGATTTACGTTTAGGCTTTGGCCTGGTCTCTTATGTCCTTGAAAATAAATTACCTCTGTAATTGCCCTGTGGCTCAGAGAGTTAAAACAACTCTGAGATATATAGATGACTCATATCGACTGCCTCCAGCTCTAACGAGGGGAGTAAACGAATGTGCTAAAATCTGAAGGAAAAAATAATGTCGGTTGGTTGTCTATGGAATAAATTGTTTATAAATTTTGGGTGAAAATAATTTTACCTGCGACTGTTTCAACAAATGTTCACGTACGCCGTGCAAACTAACATGACAATTCCTCGTCTGCCAATGCAGGATCCATGGGACGTTGTTATTAACTTTTTTAACCAAAGGTCCACGCAAACTAAGCACACACACCCATACCTACAATGTAATTAATGACAAGTAATATAAAAACTGACACGTATAAATGTGAATTGAAAAATAAATTGAAACTATTAGTGATAGTTACCTGAAATGCACTAACGATTCTACAAATATTGTACTTCTCCCTAAAATTTTTACCCAACTCGGCTAATTTAGCAGCAACTTTCTTGTATTTCATGTATATCTGTGCGATAGAATGACGCAATTGGGCGAACGTGTATTAGAAGACAACAATTTCCCACGGATATTGATTAAACTGTGGAAGATCCTCTGACATACCTATCACCCATAAATCAGCTCGAGCACGCCCCCCATGACCAATCAAGAACCTCTCAAATAAATAGAAAAGCGACAACTGTACGACATCTAAGTCGGGTATTATATCAAAATTAAGTTAGTCGTTGACCATCTTAATATCATCCAAAGTAATAGGCTGACGACCATCAAAATACTCATGCAACAATCGTGAGCTATCAGGAATAGTCAAATTAGGGTAATCTCCAACCCGCAAGTCAGTAATCAACCCAAAATCTATGGGTGAAAAATGAATTGACTGGCCTCCAATATAAAACCACATATCATTGCTGCCCTCCACATTAAGTTCGTATAATAACATGTAATGGATGAGAATAAGACAGTGGTGTAAGCTTTCGATAGACAATAACTGCCCAAAATATGACTGTGTGAATAAATCAATTTGAGTCTCTATTAATTTAGATTTGATATGCTCGATCACACTAAAACAGGATAAATAGGTCCCTTTTCGCATGAAAGTGTTCGGATATTAGAATCTTCAATCGAAATTGTTCAGCCATTTCTACCTAAATAATTTGTAAATTAAAAAAATTAAATTATACTAAATACATTTATTTATCTACCTAAATATATTAATTTATAAATTTATATGTAAAACAATTCTAATTGACATATATTTATTTATACATACATACATTCATATATATATATATATATATACATACTTAAAATGCATAAATATATATAT
>JAXCLQ010000005.1:9267548-9283369 GCA_035584115.1 Cedrela odorata | reverse complement strand
AATGCATACCAAACCCGCTCTAAGAGGATCGGGTAGAAGCGGGTTTGCGGGTTTGTGGGCAAAATTGCCAACCCTAGGTCCTTCTAGTCAGAATATATGGCTAGCGCCTAATTAGCACTTAAGGCTTACCATAGAAAAAGAAATCTCTTACACGAGAAGACGACAGAAAGGTTCTCCTCATGTAATGTTGACAAAATGAACTCCAGGGCAAAAAATTGGTGTGTGTAGAAAGTAAAAAGCAAGCTTCATGTCAAGAAAACGACATGTCTACTTGCCACATTAGAAAAAGGAGTGACCACAAGCTTGATCTCATGTTTTTCATTTACATGGAAGAAGAACCAATTTCTAGTCGAAAGTTCGCAACCATTTGCTTACTTACAGCTATAAGTTTTCCATATCATCCATTATGACAATGAGCTATTAAAGATTAGAATAAAAAGAGAAAGCAAAACTATTGTATCAATATCAACAATTACTTTACATCAAAAGCCCGAAAATGAAGGTAGCATTCAACAATAATACAAATAGTGAAATCTTCCTAATTTATGAGATTGACAATGAAAAAAAGTTTACATAAATAGATGTGCCTTTGTAACAAATAGCTTATACCCACAAGGAAACAATCTTACAGAAATACAAATCCTCTTCCAATACAAAACTTTAAGAAAAAAAAATTACCACACTAAAATTAAAACCTAAATGGAAAAAAAAGGAACAAAAATAAAACACAATCACATGAATATTCACTGATAAAGTAGAGCATATAGGCCTCAGTTATTCCTCCAAAACTAAAAAAAGAGAAAGACTACCAAAATCAGAGAACTTACATCAGTAGAAATCCTAAACACAAGCTCAACCCCATAGCAATAAGTCTTGTACCAGCAACCTTCACACCAGCATTATCATCAGCCGTCTGATCTGCCGGATCATCGTCTGGTGAATTAGCCGGGGCATCAGACTCGTCAGATTCAAGGGAGGGCGCTGCCTTATGGCGCTTATGGGCCTTTGGGGCATCAGCTGCCTCCTCCGGGGCAGGTGCTGGAGCCGGTGTTAGAGCTACCTTAAACAACTCCTTTGGCATCAAAACCTTATCTGTTGTGTAAATTGCTAGTGGCTGCTCATCGATCAAAGTCCCAGTAATTTTCACTGTGTTAATCTTGGTCTTTAATGTAACTTGTTCACCTTCATTTTGTACTGTGAAATCAAACTTCTTTCCTCCATCAGTAGCCAATGTGTTCATCAGCCCATTGTTGGATTTCAACATGGACAAAGATTGGTAAACTGGCACAGCCAAGAATTCAAGGAATGAAGTCTTGTCAGATGCACTCAAATTCTTATACTTTGGCAAAAATGCCTTGAATGTATCATCAAGAGGACAAAACACCGTCAATCCTCCTCCTGCACTGTCCTGCATCAAGAAAGCCACCCTTTTTTAAAAGAAGAATTCCATAACCATCAATCTTGTGTCAAATAACCCAGATCTATCATAAACAAGATTAAAATTACTTATAATTACTAAAATTACAAAACAATTAGTCACCATTGCTATATAAACTATAAAGACTAAAATTAGAAAAAAAGAAAATCCCGTTTTCAATATTGTATAATAGTAATTTTTCTACTCGTTCTTTCACATCTATGAAGTCTTGCATGCATTTCTTCATATATTTAAAAAAAAAAGGACTTCGATTCATCCACTGACCTGATAAGTCTGGGAAGCCTCATTATTAGCCAACAGAGCATCAGCAAACTGTTTGCAGCCATGAGCACACATGATTCCGGCGAGATTGAGCTCACTGGGGCCGGGAGCAGGAGCCTCCGCCACGTCAGAAGACAAAACTTTACCGATCTGAATCACTGAAATGTTGTAAGGCTTTTCCTCGATGGCTTTAACAAAAAGAGCGTCGAGATTTCCGCCATTATCTTCGGCGCCAAACCCCACTTTCCCGCCTTTCAAATCCGTTATGTTAACGAACCCAGATGAGCCAGGGGCGGACCCGGTGGCCTGAAACATTGTGGCGGCCAATGCTGTGCCGTTAGTGATCTGGTGAAGCTTCTTGGCGCCGAAGTAATCCAAGAGAACGTGAAGGGAGAGGACGTTTTTGATGGTGTAGATAGTGGGGTGCTTGGCGAGCAGTTCGGCCATGCCGGCGTTGTCTATGGCGCATACTGTGATGGTGGTGCGGCGGTTTATCTCTGCGGCAAGGTGGGTGACGGTTAGGTAATGGTTGAAGGTAGAGAAGTCAGGGTGGCCGGCGAGGATGTGGGTGATGTTGTGAGCGTGGGAGATGGTTGTGGTGGCAGAGAGAAGGAAGAGGAGAGAGAGAACTAGCTTCGTCAGCTGCATTGTCGTTTTGAAAAGATAGAGAGAGAAGGGTTTAGCAGCGAGTTTTGGCTATGGAGTTCGAGAGAAGTGAAGAGTTAAATAAGAAGAGAAGCTAAGAGTACAGGGAAACCGGAGACGGAGAGATGTTTTTGGAAACAGGGTTGGGATTTGGACTAAATTACAAGTGAAGCCACTGTTGGTGCGTAAAGACGGTGTTGAGTGATCACGTGGTCAAGGAAAATACCACATTGCAAGTTTAGAATATATCCACCACACAGAATCATTTTACCTTTTGGACTCGATAACATTTTTCAATTGTGTGAAGTGAAGTGAATGAACGCCTCTTCAAAAGAGAGAGAGAGAGAGAGAGAGATTTTATTGGGGACCCATCCAATTTTCATACGCAATCTCATCCTCTCATCATGATCACCAATCATTGACCGTTCAATTTGTTGACCACTATAAAATAGTCAAAGAATTAGAATTGATAAAAAAAAAAAAAAAAATTGGTAGGAATAGCAATACATACAATGATAAAAGAAAATAATATCTTAATTTTTATTACCATTGTTATTTTATTTTATTTAAAAGAAAATGAATATGGAAAATATACTTATATCATACACCAGGTTAAAAGAATTTTCATTTATAATCTTGTATATTTTAGTTATTTACATTATCACAATATTTTAATAATAATAATTATCAAAAGTATATAAATAACTTTTAAAAATAAAATTTATCGAACACTAGTTAATTATTTATTCAGCATAATAAAAGTAAATTATTTTAAAATCTACAGTAATCACACCCTTAATTTTAAATGTATTTTTATGGTATTTATATTGAAATAATAATATTCAAGTCTTCAAATTTTTATAATTTGTAAATAAATTAAATATATATTTATTAAATAAATTCTTAATAAGTGACCTTTATTAAAACTATCAAATTATTTTTTTACTATTAATTTGATTACAGTGTAAAAAATAAGTAACTTAACACTAAAATAAAATATATTTCAGTAATTTTTATATGGATTATTACGATATGGATTGATATAAATAAATAAATTATATTTTTAATAAAATAAATAAATAAACAAAATTAAGGACCTAAATGATATATTATCCCATTTATATTACTATTTGCATTTGTATGATAGAGAAAATTTTCGTATTTACACTTACATTTTTTAATGTATAAAGACCGTTGATATAGATGACTTGGAGGTCAGCTGGCAGTGTGGGCTTGAGAAATGATATCAACAATAGTGGGACCATATTCGAAGGGTATATGTGTAGTTTAGCAAAACTTAAAGAGTAAAATGTTAGGACGTGTAGGACGTATGTTATGCGGGTTTAGTAAAGTTGTGGGTCCAAACACTGCTGTGTACTACGTGCTCCCAAAATTGCCAGGCTGGTCATGACCTATAAAAAGACGCCAAGTGGACGGCTGTGATCGATCATAGACGGCGTCAGGATCATCCACCGACAATAGGTCCGTGGCTTGCTTGGAAGCACTATAACTACATAGACAGTTAAGATTCTTCCGCTTCTAACGCTCAAAACTTAGCTTAAAAGTAAGTGCTTACATTAAAATTAATTAATTAAATTTAACTATTAATTATCACTGATACAGGAATTATAAAAAAATTCACTACTCGTTTTGTAAACAAGCCGTTGACTTTCTCCTCACTTTCAATTCCCCGGACAAAACCACAATGCTGCAAACTCAAGATTCTTCTCTCTGTCACTCTGTGCTCTTCCTCCTCTCTGCCGCCACCATCACCCGCATATTAGCAAAGCACCGGGATTTTTCCACCTTCAATCATTTTCTAACCGTAACCAACCTCGCCACCGAGATCAACCGCCGCACGGCCATCACTGTCAACAATGCCGCCATGTCAAAACTGCTCTCAAAACACCTTCCTATCCACACACTCAAAAACATCCTCTCCCTTCACGTCCTCTTAAATTACTTCTCCGTCAAGAAACTTCACCATCTCACAGACCGCACCACATTGGCCGTGACCTTGTTTCAGGCTCCTGGTTTATCCGGCTGCGTTAATATTAGGAACTTGAAAGGTGGCAAATTGGGTTTTGGAACCGAAGATAACGGCGGAAATTTTTATGCATATTCGTCAAGGCATTGAAGGAAAAACCCTATTTCATTTCTGTCCTTCAAATTAGCAATGTTTTATATTCTCACGAGGCGGAAGCTCCTCCCTCGGCCGGAACCGGCGGCGTCGAACTCTATTTCATCGGAATCAAGTCCCCTCATGGTTGTAAACATTTTGCGGATGCTCTGTTGGATAATGCTAGGGCTGTCAAAACTTACCAGGTCAGTACATTAACAAAGGAATTATTTTTATTATGTATATCATTCTACTAATTAAAAAGCTTAATAATGCATGGAGTTTGCATGCAGGAAAACATTGAAGGAGGATTGACAGCGTTTTGTCCACTGAATGATGCATTCGTGTCCTTCTTACCAAAATAAAGGACTTTGAATGCAGCAAACAAAACCTCGTTTCTTGAATTATTTGCTGTGCCAATTTATCAATCTGTGCCCATGTTGAAATCCAACAATGGAGAACCGATGAGCACATTGGCACTGATGGAGCAGGAAGGTTTGATTTCACGATAGAAAATGAAGCTGAAGAATTGACACTAAAGACCAACATCAATAGAGTTCAAATTACTGGTACATTACTGGATGATCTGCCTCTTGCAATTTGCACCATTGATAAGATTTTGATGCCCTAAAAATTATTTTAAGGTGGCAACATCTCCAGCTCCGGCACCGGTTCCGGACTTGGCAGCTGATGCCCTGAAGATAGAATATAAGCGTTGAAAACGGAATATTAATAATTGATATAATATTTTATTAAGAATTAAAGATTCATTTAACATGACATGATCTGTAACATCTTTGAATACTAACACACGAGCTTACGTGATTTCAGGTTCAAATGGAATGGCTTGTTCATCTTCAATCAGGGTTTCGGACAGACATTATCGGTGGATAATGCCAAAATTTCAATTCATTCAGAAAATTTTGTCAATATTTCTTATATTTGACTTTCTTTACGCAACCTTGCTCTTTAAAGACATTTTAATATCACAGGCTCAACCATCATTATTAGTTCATCTTCTCTTATAGATAGAAAATTCTTATTCTACCATAACAGATTTTGTTATTGCATTATAAGAGAGATATCTCAAAAGTTTTACCAAGGAGAAGTCAAGAGCATGACTTGATATTTCTGGCTTTCTTGTCAAGTATGTGCTTCTAGGATTGAATTTTTCTGACGTTTCGGCAAAATAGAATTCTCAAATAGTTTAGAATACATGTTATTGGCTACCTGCAACTACTAAATATCTACGTACTTCAACAACACAAAGAAAAGTTAAAGAATGCTAGAGCTACTGGACACAATACATTGACTGACAATCTCTCAATTTGCTAAGTTATAACGTTTTTACTGTAAAACACAGGGCAAGAAGCTTGTAAGTGAAAGCAGGAACAACATTAGAGCATACCCAATCAAAATTCACTTGACATGGACTAAAATTTCCTGAACTAGAGCACATTCTGGACCTGGAAACAATATGATTTGATGCCCCTTCAATAATGATTGTCCCGAATACAACTTACCGAGAACACTTCAGATTGTTTTTCTAATCCAGAGTAAACTTCCTGTCACATATACTTGTAAATCAACTCGAACACCATGTAGCATGAGCTTAGCATTGGCCCATACGTTGGAGGTCTCCCTAAATCGACAAAAGATAAGCCAATCTATGTTGACATCAAATATCATTTCGAACAAACGATGAAGTTATTGGAAGAGCTTAGAAATTATTCAACAGAATCAATATAGTTTGGGTGATTATATCAAAGGTTTCTTGGAGTTTCTGGCCGGCATTTCCATTTATTAAGGCTCCAATACTGGCCAAGATAAAAAATCTTTCTAGCCAAGACATGGGCCAAGCAGAATAAAACCATCCAACCCACTTGACAAAATATTCAGATATGAACCCCAATTCCAAACCATAGTGACAATGTATACTCTGTTTCTTGCCCAGGTGGATGCGTACTCGGCCATGTGCACAAACTAATGAAATATTTATTATGTTTCCTTAAATCCTTGCTAGCCTTTTCCCACTACTTCAGTGCAAAAGTAAGATTCACTTAAGAATAAATATCTCCAACAACCGTATGTATTTTTATTTTTTAAATAAATAAAAATAAATTTATTATTTGAAATGGGCAATACTAATATATTATTTATTAATTATTTTTTAAATATACATAATTAACAAAAAAGAAATGAAATGAAATTTACTTATAATAAAAATTTATGCTCGTAAAAATTTTATTCGAGCGCTTATCTAGAGAGCAACACTGTTTACGAACACAATAATGTACACCCTGCACTGTGTGGGAGCTCGTAAAAAACTATAATTTTAATAGTAACATGGATTGCAAAATTTGTGTAAATGGGGTTCAAAATAAATGGAAATTTTCCCAAGCAAGAAACAACTTATCAAATACTAACATGGAATTGCAATCATAACCGGAAAATGAAAGCAGCATTAGACTAGTTTGCCTCTCCTCCTAGAGCCATCAAAACCGGCGAAACCATGAAATTTGCCATTATATTTCACAAAATCTATCAAACACTAAGAGATATAATTTGATAATTTCCATTACCTTGGCAAAGGAACTAACAGAAAATTCACCCATATCAATTTAACTAAAACAGCAGCACCAGCAGAACATTGTATTATATAAATTGAATCGTTTGAAACTTCAATTCAACAATAAAGTACAAAACCAATAACAAGAAACAAAATGACTAATCAAAGAACATGTCTATTTGCTGCTTCAGCAACAATTGGCAATCTGGGCACTTGACCTAACAAACAAGAAGACCCGTAATTAAACAAACCAAGAGGAACAAAAACACAGCGCTATCCAGACTTAGAACATTCAAACTCTAGCTATCATCACTCGTCCTAACCAACCCAACCCAAAACAAACCCATAAATACCTTAATTTACCCAATTCAAATACATTTATACACTAAAATCTAATTCGGTTCAATCATCAATTTTTCTTTAACACATTCAACTCAAGCCTCATTTAAAAACCCAATCCATTCTTTTAGATTGTCTATACTCACTTGGGTCAATAACACCTCATTTGTTTGACAATTTTTACACCAAAAAAACTAAAATCCTTGCAAGATCCACTAATAAATTTATTGGTTTTGACAATTCCAACACCATAAAGTCATATATTTGACTTTGTAATATGATATATTGTGTTTTAAATTCACACTAAACTTTAAGAGGTAGCTAATATCTTGTAAAACAAGTTTTTTAATGAAAAATTGAAAGAAAGTGTTTTAAGCTTTTTCCAAGCTTGAGCAAATTTTTAACCTAAATTTTCTTAGATTAGTAGCTTTGTCTTTATACTTTATATAAAGTGGTGTTTAAAAGACCGGGTTGGCTCGTGAATTAAACCAACCTAGTTCATCAAAACTCAAGTCCGAACCAGCTCGGAGATACTGTTTATTTTGATCGGGCAAGTTCTGATCCAAAATTCGGGTCGTGTCGATTCTAGTTATTCAAAATTGGAAGCCCGGTCCATAATAAGTCCAGATCATTCAGGCTTGTTACGTTAATGAACTAGCCAGGTTGAACCTGAACCAGACCGTTGGTTCAATCTTTAAAAAACAAAAATTATTCCCTTCAAAATTCAAACCATGACCTCTTAATCTGAGGTCAAATGTCTTACCACTAAGCTATGAATCCAATTAATGATTTGATGTCACCTAATAGAATATAAAAAATATAAAATAATATTTAAACTTTATTAAGAATATGTTAATTATAAATATTTAATATGCAACACACCCATCAATCAAATTCAATGGTTTAATAATAGTCAATAAATCAATTAATTATTTATTCACATTCATGACCTATATATATTATTTAATTTATCTACATTTCAATTTTCTAACATTGTAATTTGTAATGTTTTAATTTGATTTTTTTTAATTTTTTAATTTTTAAATTTTAATTTTTCCCCTTATAAATAATAATCAATTTTTGTTCTTCGAATTATTTCTTTTACTTACTCAATTTTTCTCAACTCAATTTTTCTCAACTCAATTTTTTTATCTCAACACAATACTTAAATTTTGTTAGTTATTTTAAATTAATTTAGTTTAAATGAAATATACTGAGAGTATGTACATATGATTAATTTTTTCATTTTCATATTTTTATACATAAAATGGAATTTTATACATTTCATTGAGTTTTTCATTCTTTTTTATTTTTTAAATGGGGACATAACTAATTACATTATATAATAGATCATTATAGTTAATTTTATTTTATTTTTAATCATCAATAGTCATGTAAAAATTTAAAATTTACGTGCTACCTTTCGATGAAAAATATAAAGCTCCCACTATTAACAATAATTAAGAGAGAAAATTAATAGTTTTTCACAATTTTTTTTATATATTTTATATATTAAATTGAATTTTTATTATACTAAGAATATTAACATATATAAATATTATTATAAATGTTAATACAAAATATTTATATAATATTATTCATTTGATGAAAATGCCCCTAACTTATAAAATGTGAATTTGTTTATTAATTATAATGCATAAATTCAAGCAAATAAAGAATTATGAACAAACATGTATTTTTTAATAATTTTATTGAATAAATTGTAATTGAAAAAACAATAAATAGACATTTAAGTGTTAATAAAATAATGAATAAGAACACATTTTAATTTCTAATGTTATTAAATGATTAAAGTATGTTCTTATTTATTGTTACATGAAAAGTCAAAGACTTATCTATTAACAATTTTAATTATAATTTAATGATATAATTAAATTTAAATTAAATGTTTATTAAAATCACATTATATTATTCACATTAGACTAGTTATAATGATTGAAATGCAAAGACGGTTGGACATCTGCACGAAATTGAATTAATTTTTAAAATTTTATCACCATTTAATTAATTAATAAAAATAAATTATTATTTTTTTGGTAATTTATAAAAAAATTTGTTTAATTTTAATTAAATTAATAAAAAAAATAACTTAACAAACCCGTTCATCGACCAAAATCAAACTATATGATAAATCGGATCGAACTTGTTCAAAATTAAAATCGGAATCGAAACCAACCCAAAATCGAAACTAGCTCGAAATCGAAACTGAAACTGGACTAAAACTAAAATCAAAATCGAAACCGAACCGAAAACGGCCCTGTTTGTTATCAATTCTATTACCGATTTCATTACCTTTTAACCGTGAAACCAGCTTACTATATTTTTTTTATTTGAGTCGATTATATCTTCTTCGATTTCTCAACCTGATCGATCCGGCCCATAACAACCGATAGTCGATTCGAACTTGTTAGTCCGCACTACTTAGATATATTGATTATATTTTCTTTTTAATACTCACAAATTGATCTTAACAGTCTCCGTCCAAATTTGACGATTAGCCACCTTGTAAATTTGTTCAAGATCACTTCAAAACTCATCATCAAATTCAACCCCCATCCTTCTCTTAAATTGAAAGATCTCTCAAAAAGATCAAGGAATATCATCAAAACATCAAGCGCAATAGCCTGCTTAGTATTAAACCAAACATATCTACTAAATTTATTGTTCCTCACAACAATAAAATAGAGAGTCAAAAACCCATTGAAGGAAAAGCTTTTAAAGACTTTGATAGCTGGTACAAGCGGCTAAATAAGCATTTGATTTGGGGTAAATTGAGATCTAACACATTTTCCATACTATAAGCCATTAAAGAAATGATAGAAGTAACAGACAACTGAGATTAAGCGGTCTAGGTAGTCAGCTGAGTCGCTATTTTTTGGATTGAACAATCACAGCTAATCTTCTATTAAGTTTGGTTCCTTGGTTTATAGGTCGGATGGTTGGTTAAGCTGAATAGAGATGAGTTATGGTTTTTGAGAAAATAAGAGTGCATTTAGGGTTTGTGTAATAGAGTGAAAGTAGTTTGTGGTGAGTCAACAAGATTGAATATAATTATGTTTGTTTATAGAGAGTGAGAAAATGAAAATTTGTAGGGCTAATTGTTTGCTTTTCGAAGGATTTTACTCTTAATTTTTATTCTCCTCAAAGATTATCTTATTTCTTCGATAAAATTACTGTTTATTTGACAAATTTATTATTCCCTTAACGAAAATTTACTGTTCCCTCGACGAATTTACTATTTTCTCGATGAAATTTACTATTTCCTTAATAAAATCTATCTTTCATTGAGAGAAAATGAATTTTTATTGAGGGAACAGTAAATTTATAGAAGGAAAAATAAATTTCATCTTTTTTCTCGCTGATTTACTCTCTAAATTCTCAAACTCAAAAAAAAAATCATAATTAAAACAAATAAATTAGCACTGAATCACCTGTAAACTAGTTTTTAACCATTTTTTTTAAAAATTTACTATTTTTTTTTCAAAATTCACATAAAAAATTATAATCAAATGTGAAAATTTTAATTTTAAAATTTTGAGTTCTAATAAAGAAGGGTATTTTTGTTCAAAAAGTAGATAATTAACCTAAAATATAATAAATTTGAAAACTTGACTATAAACATAAATAAGCAGTGTTATTGAACTATACAAGTCAAAAACTTCGGGAGAATATTAAGAAAGAGAGTGAAATGCTGACACTGTTTATGGGCGAAGAAAGAATATCTCATACTTGAAAATGAAAGGAAAAAAATTAACAATTAAAAGGAAAATATTTATTTAAGAAGCTTCTCATATAGATTTAAAAAAAAATAGAGTAATGATATGAATGGAAATCTTTTGTTTTTTAAATAATTCATTATACTATTTGATTATCTAACTAATAAATAATCTAAATTTCCTGAGATAAGGAAGAAATAGGTTTTGGGTCCATAGATGTAACCTCTAGGTCTGGTACAGCCAACAGGCTCACGTGTTAAGAAAGGTCCAAACTGGATCCATTTTTATCCTAAGTTCTGAACTTTGGATAAAAATGTTTGTCTAAGATTTTTTTCTTTTTACCTCAGAATTAAATAAGGGGCTAATACTATAGTACTAATTTATTAATGATTTAACCAGTTGTGAGCCATTACATTACAATCCAACTGTCATTTAATGAAAGGAGGGAAGAATGAGTAGATCTCCATGGCAAGCGAAGACAAAGCTCTGTCTTTAACATGTAGTCTGGCAATGTAACTTGACAGGTTTTTTGGTAAATCTAGCCATTAACCTATAAATAATCATGGCTAGAGCTGAGCCGTTTCATTCAATTTTACTGCACATTGCGGGCAGCAGCATCCAACAACAACATTTGGCAGCAAATAAATATGCCCATAACCCCACCCCACGTCTGCTACAGCAAAGCCACCGCAAATTTGATTCATGATGGTATTTTTCTGGTGAAACTTTTTTGAAAATTTAGGGAAAATTTTGTTTCAATCTTCCCTTTTTCATACCTCATTCATTAATATCCTCACAAACCTATATTAACGGTGTTACCTAATTTATTTATCTCCTTTTATTTCCTGAGATCCTAGTTGTCATTACTTCTTTTAGTTAATTCTGTTTTTTGTAGATAATGACAGTCATCAATGTACAGGCAAATGAATTAAAGTCTTCAAGTTGCTGCATATTATTTACACATTTAGTATAAGTAGCTTAGCAAAATTGCCCATTTGATGTTGCAGTCTAGCAGGCCACTTTCTCAAAAATGTCGAGCTACTTTCTCTTTTCCTTGGTCATAATTTTATATCCCAATCTCACATTCTCTCTGCCTCCACTTGTGCAAATATCAGAAGCAATTGGATGGTAAGTATGCAAAATTTTCAGCTTTATGAGTTGAATTGATAGTTAAACTTGTCTTGGTATGCTTGAAATTTGACTATATTTCATACAAATAGGAGCTCAACAAGAAGGCAGCTGGGGACAGAATCATGCAGAACCGACAATCCCATTGATGACTGCTGGAGGTGTGATCCTGAATGGGAAACTAATAGAAAAAATCTTGCTGATTGTGCAGTTGGATTCGGACGCAATGCTGTTGGAGGTCGAGATGGCGAGATTTATGTTGTCAAATCCGCAAATGATGATCCAATAGACCCAATTCCAGGCTCTCTCCGGTATGCTGTTATCCGCGAAGAACCCCTTTGGATAATCTTTGATCATGATATGATCATCAACTTAAAGCAAGAACTTGTCATAAATTCATACAAGACCATAGATGGAAGAGGGTTTAATGTTCAAATATCAAATGGACCATGCATAGCCATTTACAATGTAAGTAACATCATCATACATAATATTTACATACATGACTGCGTACCAGCGGGAAATGCATTGGTGAGAGACTCACCAAATCATTACGGAATGAGAGGGAGATCAGATGGAGATGGGATATCGATATTCGGATCAAGAGACGTCTGGATCGATCATTGTACATTATCTAATTGCTATGATGGACTCATTGATGTTGTTTATGGCTCCACAGCCATAACAATCTCAAACAATTACATGTTTCGTCACAATGAAGTCATGCTAATGGGTCATAGTGATGATTTCCTTGCTGACAAGATTATGCAGATCACTATTGCCTTCAATTTTTTTGGTGAAGATCTGGTTCAAAGAATACCCAGGTAACTGTTAATTTTTTTGCTTTCTAATAGAACAGAGTTAGAAGTACTTCATATATCCTGATCCTGAGAATTTATACTAAATTGTTGCAGGTGCAGACATGGGTATTTTCACGTTGTGAATAATATATACACTGGTTGGGAGATGTATGCAATTGGTGGAAGTGCAAATCCAACAATCAATAGCCAAGGAAATGTTTTTGTAGCATCAAATAATAAATCTACCAAGGAGGCAAGTATTTTTTTTGCATTCTATATATTCACTGGACTTTGCAAAGCTTTCGTTGTGTTTTTTTACTAAGGTTGATTCCTTCTCGTTCAGGTGACAAAACATGAATTCTCGTCAGGGGATTACGATTGGAAGAAATGGAATTGGAGGTCAAAAGGCGATCTGATGCTTAATGGTGCTTTCTTTACACCTTCTGGACAAGAAACTTCTGCAACCTACATGAAAGCTTCAAGCATGGATGCTCGACCAGCTTCTTCACTTTTAACCATTACTCCATCCGCCGGCGCAATCAATTGTCGGGAAAGCCAACTATGCTAAAATTACAACTCTCTTTCTGTACTTCCATTTTCTATTACAACATGACTTGTAATATTGATTTTTTATTCATGTAAGTTTAAAGTTGTTCGTAATTTCTCTTATATTGGCACTGATACAATGACAAAATTGGCAATAATAAACAAATATTTATCATTCTAACAAAAAATTCATATCATTCACTAAATCCAAAATATAACCAAACCCCTGAACAAAAATATCTATAGATATATGAACATAATGTGGAAAGAAAAAAAAAATACAAGTCTAGATAGCCAAGGCAGCTCCAATTGCCAACCCACTTAAAATGAGTCGAACTTCAAACATTGACCGGGCACCCGACTCATCGTTAGCCGCCGGACCCTCCGCTGTTTCCCGTGCAGGGACTGGTGGGCTACTGCTAGAAGGAAACACTCCTGGGGCCTCTACCGGGGTTGCTGAACTTGCCGGAACGCTTGCGGGTGTCTCTGGTGTAGGGGCAGCAGCCGGACCCTCCACCGTGGGTGGGGCCCCAACAGGAGTCGATGCCGGAGCATTGACTGGGGTTGCCGCCGGAGCGGGAACTGATGGCGGAAGAGTTGCAGGGGATTGAACCGGGGGACTGACAGTAGGAGGGGGAGTCGCGGGAGATTGGACAGGTGGTGGCACGGGAGCGTTTATCGGTGATCGAACCGGAGAGATTTTGGGCGGCAATGTAGCGGGCGATTGCGAAGGGGAAGCGTGTGGACTCGCAGGAAGAATTGCCGGAGCTTTTGCTGGAGAAGGTGTTGGTTGTGTGACGGTGGTGGAGGGTGATTGTGCAGGCGCATTGTATGCTTGTACATTGCTGGAATCCGACAACAAAAAGACAAAGAAAGCAAGTACAACAAGCCTTTGCATCTTTATTCGGACGAAACTGGAGTGGGTTTGGTTTTGTTTGGATTTGTTGTGTTCTTTCTATTTTGAGAGAAGAAAAGAGAGGAGAGATGTATGTATATATAACTGTTTTTTGAAAGTAAAACGTTGCGAATTTGGTACTTGTAAGAGAAAATGTGACCGTTGAAATTGAGGGGTACTGCGACCGTCTATAGGCGGTGAAGTAGCCGTTACTTGGCAGCCAGCCAGTTATGTTGCCGGGTTTGAATGACAATGACATGACGCGAGTGTTAGAATCCATGAATTATTAAGGCTAATTGCATGCAAATTTGAAAATTATGCTCCATTTATAAATTACAAAAAATAGCCCACCTATAGCCTTCTCCAATGGACCAGGCCCAGGCCCAGTTTGGTTCAAACATAGGGTTGGGTCCACTCCACCACCTTTTACCTTCGTAGTTGCACACGCAACGTCTGTCCTTTGATTATTGTTCAATCTCCAAACGGTGCATTTTGGCCCACATCCAATGATAACAGAAGCGCGTAGAACACCGCTGGCTCACGTTAGCAACCGCAACAACAACTAGAATTACTTTTACTTGATTGATTATTGGGTGAGAAAAGAGAAGAAAATCAAATCTAATCTCAACACAAGTTTCCGGATTAGGGTTTCTCGTCGTCCTCTGTCTACACTGAACATTTAATCTCCGGGTAAGATCTAGCGAACAGAGCTCGTTCATTTCTCTTCTATTTCCATTTATCTTTGCTTGGGGAAAAACTTGCGACATGTTTCTGTTTCTATTTATTTTATAAAACTTTTAAAAAAGAAAAAAAATGGATGAAGGAGAGGGAGGGGATCAGATGGATCAGTTCCATCGAAACGAAGCGATTTCAGCCGTCGCTGACGAGGGCTTTTTAGGAGAAGAGGACGATGATTACGAGGATCTGTATAACGATGTTAATGTCGGTGAAGGGTTTCTTCAAACTCTGAGGAAAAACGATGATGTTCCTGCGTTTAATAATAGTAATAATAATCCTAACAACGAAATGAAGATAAAGCTAGAGTCGCCGCCTAACCTGGGTGCTAATGTTGGTGAGAGTAGTAATGTTAATTTGCCTAAGGTTTCTGGTGACAATTTTGATAATAATGGTAATAATCAGAATTTAGGGTTTAGTGGAACTGCTGGGCCAGGTGGATCGTTTGGGCGGAGTGGTGGAGGAGTTGGACTTAGGGTTGAGTTAAGGCAAGTGAAGGTAAACAGTGAAGTCGAAGAGCAACTTGTGAGACATAATAATAATAATAATAATAATAATAATAATAATAATAATAACAACAACATTACTACTACTACTAATAATAATACT
>JAXCLQ010000005.1:9244415-9263516 GCA_035584115.1 Cedrela odorata | reverse complement strand
TAAATGTTTTGATTGTGCATTTAAATTTTATAAAAATATTATTTTATAAAATTAAATATTGAAATAAAATTGAAATTTGATAAGTTAAATTGATTAATGCTTATTTATTTTTATTTTATAATTTAATTAATTTTATTAAAACAAATATAAATATATTGTTTAAAGATGGTTTCTTCAATATTTTTCATTATTCGGTTTTTGATTAATTGATTCATGAAATCTCGAAACGGTGCACTTTGGCCCACATCCAATTCCAATGAAAACAGAAGCGTGTAGAACACCGTTGGCTTACGTTAGCAACCGCAACGAACAACTAGGATTATATTACATCATTTCGTAACACCAAAAAAAAAAAAAAAAAATCAAATCAAATCTCAATGCAAGTTTCCGGATTAGGGTTTCTCGTCGTCTCTTACACATTCAACATTACATCTCTTGGTAAGATCTAGCGAACAAAGCTCATTCATTTCTCTTGTATTTCCAATTTTTTATTTTTTTACTCTCGAAAAAACTTGCAACATGTTTCTGTTTGTGTTTATTTTCTAAACCTTAAAAAAAAAAAAAAAAAAAAGAATGGATGAAGGAGAGGGAGGGGATCAGATGGATCAGTTCCATCGAAACGAAGCGATTTCTGCGGTCGCCGACGATGGCTTTTTAGGAGAAGAGGACGATGATTACGAGGATCTGTATAATGATGTTAATGTCGGTGAAGGGTTTCTTCAAACTCTGAGGAAAAACGATGACGTTCCTGCGTTTAATAATAGTAATAATAATCCCAACAACGAAATGAAGATTAAGCTAGAGTCGCCACCTAACCAAGATGCCAATGTTGGTGAGAGTAGTAACGTTAATTTGCCTAGGGCTTCTGGTGGCAATTTTCATAATAATGGTAATAATCAGAATTTAGAGTTTAGTGGGACTGCTGGGCCGGGTGGATCAGTTGGACGGAGTGGTGGAGGAGGTGGACTTAGGGTTGAGTTAGGGCTAGTGAATGTGAAGAGGGAAGTGGAAGAGCAAGTTGTGTGTCATAATAATAATAACAATACTACTACTACTAATAATAATACTAGTGTTGGGGGTGGTGTTCAAGGCGGTGTTGGGCAGCAAATGCATGGCGGCGTTGGTAATGAGGGTTTGATGAGACAAGGGCCTGGAATTGGTGGTGGTGTGAATGTGAATAATGGTGGTGGAAATAGTAATAGCATTGTTGTTGGGAATGCTAGTGGTGGTGGTGTTGGTGGAGGAGGCGGCGGTGGCGGGACGATACTGTTTGTCGGTGACTTGCATTGGTGGACAACTGATGCAGAGTTAGAAGCGGAGTTATGCAAGTATGGGCCAGTGAAGGAGGTTAAGTTTTTTGATGAGAAAGCGAGCGGGAAATCGAAAGGATATTGTCAAGTTGAGTTTTATGATCCGGCTGCTGCCACGGCTTGTAAAGAGAATATGAATGGGCATTTGTTTAATGGGCAGCCATGTGCGGTGGCATTTGCATCACCTTATAGTGTTAAGAAGATGGGAGAGGCTCAGGTTAATAGGAATCAGCAGATGGCACCGTCTGCCATCAGGAGGGGATCCAATGATGGAGGGGGCAAGACTGGGGGAAATAATATTGCAACTGGTGGTAATTATCAAGGTGGAGAAAATAATAGGGGTGGTTATGGGAGAGGCAACTGGGGAAGAGGAAATATGCAAGGGATGGGTAATAGAGGGCCAACTGGTCCTATGAGGGGTAGGGGGCCTGGTGGGAGAGGAATAATGGGGAATGGTGGAAATGGGTTTGGGCAGGGCATTGGTGGAGCCCCCCCTTTGATGCATCTGCAATCAATGGGATTCGATCCAGGCTTTGGTGCACCTATGGGGAGGATGGGCGGTTATGTAGGGTTTCCTGGTGCTCCAACTCCTCCATTTTCAAATGTTATGTCTTCATTCCCTCCTGTTGGAGGTATTGGTTTGCCTGGAGTAGCTCCGCATCTGAATCCGGCATTTTTCAATAACCGGATGCCAATGAATGGAATGGGTGGTATGATGCCGACAAGTGGTGTTGAGGGTCCTAATATGGGAATGTGGTCAGATCCTAGTATGGGTGGATGGGGTGGTGACGAGCATGGTGGTGGAAGAGCTGGGGAGTCTAGTTACGTTGAGGAAGCTGCATCTGACCATCAATATGGTGAGGCAAGTCATGATAGAGGAGGTTGGCAAAATCCTATGAAGGAAAAAGATAGAACCTCAGAAAGGGACTGGTCTGGTTCTTCGGAGAGAAGGTATCGTGATGATAGAGAAGCAGGTTTTGATAGGGAAATGCCTAGAGAAAATGACATTGGGCATGATCATGACTGGGCAGAACGGCGGCATTGCGATGAAAGAGATGTTAGTCGAGACAGGGACAGGGAGCGTGATCGGGACCGAGAACGTTCTAGAGATCATGAGCGTGATTGTGATAGGGAGCGAGATCGAGACAGGGAGAGGGAACGATATAGGGATGACAGGGATAGACATGGGGATCATCATAGGTACAAGGACCGTGAACCGGAGCACGATGATGAATGGGACAGGGGGAGGTCATCAAGGACTCACAGCAAGTCCCGTTTGTCTCAGGAGAACGAACATCGCTCAAGATCAAGGGATGCTGATTATGGAAAGAGGCGACTGCTTACGTCGGAGTAGCTACATTCAATGTTAATCATTTTTGTGGACCTTCTAGTTAGGAAGAGAAACCAGTAGATGGACAAACTTATGATTTGTCATACTCATTTGGACTCTCTTTTAAGTAGCGCAATTGGATGAACAGTCCTCAGATCGTTGCCTGCAATTTGATGGCTGCTTTATCTCACGAGAGTTTGGTTTCATACTCGCGTGAATGAAGTAAGTTCTGAGTTTTTGAATGTTCATATTCCGTTTATGTTTCACTTTGCTTATTACTCCAAAAGTGTCAATGGGTCTTTCTGGAACTTCTTACTTGTTCTCTTTTGAGCATTTTGTTCTTCTTCATATTCTACTGTTGACTGGCACACATGGCATATTATGTGTTTGATCTCTCCCAAACGCTTCTCCTCCTTTAATAAAATATAGTACTGCAACTAAAGAAAAATATGTTTATTTGATGAACTGAACAGTGGATGGTTTAAACTTTACTAAAAACTAGCTTCGCTCAGCTGAAATTTCGTCCATTTTTTACTTGTTTTAAGACTGAAATGTTTCATAGGATTTTGCTGGCATTTATTTCCCATCCGTCTTCATCACATATCTTGCACTGTTTTCCAACCATTCACATGTGGCTGCTCTTTTTGTTTTTAGCTTTCATTACGCGTACAATTTCCAATGCCGCTTGAGACTATAGTGCTAGAAAATGTTTGCCTGGTAAGAAGGAAAACTTTTAATGGCTTGCACATGTGAGATTCAAGTACAAGATGCTCAGATAAAATAGAATTGGAGATTGTAAAGGACTCCTAATAGATGTGGAGTCTGTTTGATTTATTATTTCGAATCAATTTTTTCTACCCTGATTTCTATTGTGATAATTGGCTGTTGATGTCTGGGAGTATATCCTCTAGCTGAAGGAGATTGCTGTCCAGTGGCATCCTAGTTTTTGCAAATTGTCTAGTGTAATGACAGGTGTAAACTATGGTTATTTTTATGAACAAATACCATGATATAGTTGTTTGTTTATAAGCCAAAGTATGCTATTACTCTCTCTCTCTCTCTTTTATTTTTTTAACCACGTTCAGAACTGAATTGCTGTGTGCCTGTTATTCACGCATTTCTTTATTTGATAGCTTGAAGGATATGTGATCATGAGAAGTGATGGTGTTCAGCAGAACTCAGTTTTCTTAGACATGAAGAGGGCCTCGACCATCTGTGTGAGAGAGATAATGCATGACTTTTCACCTGTTGTGGACATTGATAGTGGAGATGAACATTTGCTTTTAAGATTTCAGCTTTCTTTGCATTTATGTTTTAGCTTTTGACACTTGATGAGATCAATGTTATGGATGATGATGATGATGATGATGATGTTATGGCTTGAACTTGTTATAGTCTGGATGCAGTAGATAACTTTAGAACTTCCTGATTGATTTTAATGCACTAGGATTTAGCACAGATGATGTTGCTGATGTGCCTCTGGTACTTGGCTAGTTGTTGTATCATATATTACCCCACTTTTGTTAGTTAGTTTCACAGTACACCACGAGGTTGACCATGTGATTTTTTTTGTGGAGGGGATGTAGGAAATCCGATCACTGATTCAATTCCATAATTTTATCACTGAGAATTGAATTGTACACAAGATTAACTTGTATATATTGAACATTATTTACTTGGGTTTTTGTAATGTGCCCTTGTCTTATTTTCTATCAGTTTCTTTCTCTTATATTGTAGCCCTTGAAAGTGGCTTTCAAAATTCTCTTCCCTTTTTGTTTTTTTGGCGGTCTTGCATCCAATTGATGGCCTGCATTCATCAACTTCATTTTCAGAAAGAACTATCAATGAATACAATGTATTTTTTTCCCCTTGTTTGAAAATTCACATTTTGCAGCCCTTCTAATTCAATCCTCTTTCGGTTCTTATCATCTCCTATCCCAAAATTCAAGTTCAAGCTCCATTTCAATCAAATATGAGATGCATTCCCTCCTCTATTTTAGCTATTTTTATAGACAGGTTTTTCTGTGAATTTCCAGTTATATATGTTTGTTTGAAGTTATCTTCGTGCATTGACTTTGTTCATCCTGCTGGCCAGTGTCATCCTTTAGAGGAACGAGTCTGTTTTCATATTTAGCTGTGCAATAATAATCCTTGATGATTTAACTACAATACAAGGGTGATAATTTTTCATAGGACTGTTAACCCGAAATTTAGTTTGGATTGATTGTTAACCTGATACGATAGAAAAAAAAAAATTTGTGATTATTGGAGATGATATAATTATTAAATAAGTGATACGATATAATTAATTGTGTTATTTTGATACACAGCACAAACAAACATATAATCGGAATTACAATCCTACACTTGTGTTAAAAGCAAAACACAATATATACTATTAAAGTTATTACATGAACAGCAGTCTTAAGGGACAAACATAAAAAAGAAGTGCAATTCAAGCGGTTGATTGGGCAAAGGTTGATGGGTGAATCATCAAAGCTATCATTTTAAGAACTCTGTTAATATATTTTACTTGTTAAAAGGGTTTCTTCAGAGTGATAATGTTGTCTGCCATACCATATTTTTCCTTCTTTCTTAGTGGTTCTGGTACCGGGAAACTTTGAAACAATTCTCGGCCTTTCTTTATTTGGTTGGTGCATTGAACACATGTCAATGAACTGACGTTCAATTTTCAATCCACACTAAAGCAGAGATTTGTTGACACAACAAGCATCCATCTAGAAAGATCATAAAATACCCATCTGATCTTACTGTAGACTTTATCTATTATTATAATTACTATTATTGATAAATGAATGGTGTAACATCGCTTGATTTATACCCTATCTATCATGTCAATAAGAAAAGAAAATGGAGAAGAAGAAGAAGAAGAATCAACAGTTACAGTTCTGAATCTGAATGTCAGTGAACACAGTCAATCTTTTTTTTTTTTTGGTCTTTCCTGTAAACAAGATTACAATCAGCAAAAGTGCTAAACCTGCACCCACACTTAAAAGGCACAAATATAAATATTCATAAGTCCATAATCTACAAAAAAACACTGAAACTTAATCACACAACCAAAACAAATTCACTGCCTGAAGTTGAACTAAGCACAATCAAGCAAAAATCTTCCACACCAGTTTCAAACTACTGGAGAATATTCCTTTTGTTGCCGGCGCCTTCTCCACCGTTCATCAGCCCCACCCACCACCACTGATATGATCAAATTCACCTAAACCGTACACGTGTCTCCTTGATCACAAATCACCCACCAAATATTTTCACTACCTGGGTCTGCTTAATTTAGAAGCAGGCCCACCTTTACTCATGCCGCCACTACTCATAGCCATTTGATGGAACCCACCTGATCCATACACGTTTCCTTGATTAAGTTGACCTCCATGTACCATCATCACCATCCCATAGTCTACAATTTCACCGCCAGACCCAGGCGGCGCGTCCTTGTCACGCCCAACTTTCTCTCCTTCCATTTCCCTGAACCTCTGCAAATAAACCTTGAGTGGTTCCACGTAATTCTCAAAGCCTAAAGTGGTCATTGCCCACAAGAGATCATCTCCATTGATGGTTTTCCGCTTCTCTCTTTGGCACTTATCTGATGCCTCACCGGTAACAAAGCTTATGAACTCAGACACGCATTCTTGTACAGTTTCTTTAGCATCTTTTGATATTTTAGCGTTTGCTGGTAAAGCCTTTTTCATGATCCTGCTCACGTTCGCTATTGGCAAGAACCTGTCTTGTTCCCTTGGAGATAGCTCGCTGTTTCCTGCCATTGAGGATGTGTTTTGATGCCTTTCTCCTGAATCATTATCTGAGTCTGCCATTGAAATTAACAAATTATATAATATTAAGAAGTTTCAAGTTTAATTTGGAGTTGATACAAATATTGTCTTTGAAATGTATAGCTTTTGATAAAAAGGTTTTATAAATATGGAGTTTCTATCAGTTCAGAAAGTTAATTTGATCAAAAACAAGAAGAAGAGAAAGGCTTCTAATTGCAGGAAATCATGTGAAAAGCAATCAAGAAGCCATGAACAAAGCTCCAAGAACTAGAATATGAATCTTTGAAAAGGCAAGCTCTCAACTTTAGAGATTTAAGCAGCAAAAGTTGAAGCTTAATTTGAAGAAGAAATTAACTATAAACAATAATTAATTACAGTTGCACGAAAACATTATAGAGCAAGCAAGAGCCATAAACAAAGCTAGCTTCGAGCCATAAACAAAACCCTCTTAAGCTTTAACTTTAAAAGAATTAAACAGACAAAATTCTAAGCCTTTTTAAGAGGAAACTATAGAAATCAACAGAAGGGATGCTAAAGCCTGAGGATTTGAACGAGAAAAATCAAAGCTTTTTAGCTCACAACTAAACTACTACCCTACTCGTAGAGACGACTGAGATGGAGAAAGTTAAATGTGTTGGGTCCGTCGGATCATTGTTTTTAATAACGATAACATATTGGACAAGTGGATGATTCTGGACCGTTGTTTGTCGATAAGAGGGTGTTTCCACGGGCGGCTTTTAAACCATTCGATTTGTCTTCTAGTGGATTATCTGGACCATTGATTTGATTTCTCGCACGTGGTCGGTTTGACCTGGTCCCAATCTTTTTGCTTTTCTCATCTAATTGTGATTATTATATAAATAAATGTCTTAAGTATTAATTAATTTAATTTAATAGACGAGTTTGTGATCTCATTCTCTTACAACAATTTGTAAGTAATTTAATTATATTGTATTTGGTGTTCCTCTTTAATAGTGAACACATCACACATACAATGACTTGCCCAATTGGTAACTAAAGATGGCAGGCATGGCAGTGGCACCAAAGCTAGAATTAAAAAAAAAAAAGTGCTTACTAAATAAGTGATTATATTATTACATGTTTTAACGTTGTCGGCGACCCTTTGATTGTGACTATTTATCGTGTAATTGTTTTTAGCCTATTACATTACTTTCATTTTATTGCCTTTTAGTATTTACCCTAATCAATGGCCTCATCCATCACACTATGTTCTTAATTATTGATTTATATATTATGTTAAAAATATATTATTATTAACAAATGAAGAAGAAGAGGGAGATTATTAATATAATTATCAACTAATCTCATCTCATGTGCCATGCATGCGCATGCCATCCACTTAATTAATGATTAGATGACTAACTAGAAGCTACTAGTACTACCGAGCATAAGGCAATCGGTGGCAGTGCTCCACTACTTAAAGTGGAGCAACTTGCCTGTTAGATTTTGACCATTATTTCATTTATTTATAAGGTTGAACTATCATATAAATGACAATGCATTTTGTGCACTTAATTGATAGAAAGAAAAAAAAAAAGTGCTTTTCAATATGACATTGGCGTGGGTACTACTACTACTAATACAAGTAGCAGTAGGTATCACCGTTTGGACAACTTGGCTTGGTTGTGCTTGTGCTTGTGCTTATGCTTAGCGATCTTGTGATCAAAACCAACCATTTAAAAGCTTTACTTTTTCATGGGAGGGGAGGAGATGGAAGATATTAAGAAAATTTAAAAAGGGAAAAAAAATTAGTTCTTGGTACCTACCAAGCAAAAAGGTTTAAAAAAGAAAGCATTCCTACAAAGTGCTTTTTTGAAAAATCACTTTTTTTTGAATCTGATAGATAGATAGTGCTTTTATTTTTATAAATAAAACCCATCAAATGCTTGTCTAAGTTTTTAGCTAAGAAACCCTAAACTTGGAGAGTGAGCATGATTACAGGCCCCAGTAGTAGTAGGTCAATTAACAATGTCAAGATAATTTCAGGATTTGCAGCTCAACTAAGCTCAGCTTTAAACAATATCTGGTCTTGTCGCTTCTCCATTCAAGTCTCGTACTGTTACTGTTAGTGGTCCAGTTTTGATATTATTCATTTTCCTGCTCTTACCTCTATCTCTAGTGGTCTCTGTGCTTGACCTGCCATGCCGAATGCCAATGCCATTTCATTCTGTAAATGAAAGCTACGCCTTCAAACACATGGTAACTAAGGACTTACAACATTACATTAATTCACAGTGCTTGACCTGCCATTAAATGTAGCATCAATTCGCTACATCAGATGCTATCCGCGCCCTCAAACAACTCATCCCTACCCTTTTTCCAGATCAATTGCAACTTCATTGAATGCTTAATAACATACAGAAATTGAGAAGAACTAGTCACAACTACAATGCTCAAGCAACTTGAGGCCTGTCTAACAAAACCCAGATATGCCATACAACTCAGCAGTTACCGCCTGCTTTCTTTCATGGGTCAACTTTGGCGTGGTATTATTACACAGACGATATTATCCCAACGATAGGTCCCATAAATCGGCTGATCATGCATCAAAAATTAATGTTGATAAAAAACGTACGTGAATAATGAAACTACGAAAGTGTTTGATGCCCCAGGTTATATAATTATGAAACCATACTGAATGTCCAAGTCTTTGTACTTCACAAAAGGTCAGAAAATTCCTACAGATTATGTTATTGTGTACACAACCAGCAGCAATTCTAGCTTCAGTACATCCACCTCCCCCAGTTTCTACTAATCTCTAGTTTAATTGCCAGCAAATTATCACTAACAATAAATTACAGCCAGCTTTAGTTGGTACAGACTAAATATTACAGGAGGGTACAACTAAAGTCAAAAGCGGGACCAGAAAGGGATACAAATAGCTAAAATATTTTCTGGCAGTTATATTCCATCTTCAAGATCATCAGGCTTCAACCTCTTGGCCAGTAGCCTGGGCTTCGTCTTTCTCAGCATCACCTTCCCCATCTTCATCATCTTCATCATCAGCTAGTTTGGCGAGCTCATCCTGGATCATCAGCTTAATAGATGACTTTCTGGAGGTGAGATCCGTATCAAATTGTTGAGCTGCAAAATGGTCAATTGTACCATTAGGTAGAAAGTAGTTTTATGGGATTTTCTCATTCTATGAATTATAAGGTTCCAATCCCCTTCGATTGCTTGTAATTATGCGCACCACTTATTAATCATTGCTTGTAATCAAAAACAACACTCGGCAAATATTGACATAAAATTTAGAACCAGTATAAGCAGTTCTCAGATTATTCAAGTAGCGAACAATTTACAGATTTTATGTATTACCAAGAGACTATATGAATTATCATCTGTTATTCAGCAAGTCAATGTATTTTACCAGTCGAAGCGTAACTAGATATATTGGTCAGTTTAATAAGTAAAATCTTAACAGAAAAACTAAGTCTAGCTCACAAGTAACAATCTTCAAAGCTTAGACCAGACTGGTACCTGATGACAGGAAAAGTAAAAAAGTCACAAGTTAATGCAAACAATAAAAGTGATAAGTGCATACCAAGTAACTTCAGAATGTCGGTGAAGGTAGCCTGAAAAATAAAATAATACCACTTAGATAATAAAATACAAGACCAGAAATTACTGCACTTGAAACCACTTAAAAAGTTTTTCCTATTGTTTTGGAAAAAGTTCCAGTTTGATTGCCATGATCTGTTAGGAAAATCAGAATCTAGAAATTTTGCAAGATAAACAAAATGAAACCACTAACAAGTTTCCTTCTCATTTCTTTTCTCAAGTCTTTAAAATTAATTTTGATCACTAAGAATATGCATAGTATGAACGAGAAATTGCACTTAATGATGTAAAATAGTAAACTCATACTGTATTGAAGTCCACTTCCTTGAGAATTTCACAAATTGTATCTCTCAGCTCCTCATCAGTTGGTCGTGACTTCCCTTCTTTAGCTTTCTCCTTCCCTTTTGCTGCCTTTTTCCCTTGAATCAAAAAAAAGAAACTTTCAGCATAATGGTGATTATAACAAACTTAACAACACTGAAATTTTCTAGTCGTGCTCAAATTCAAAAAAATTGTTTAATAATGTCATTTTGCAAAATTCTGGAAATTATTCAGAACATCACATAATAAAAATTTCAGATTCTAAAGACATTTTAATATAATGAACCACCATTGTAATATTTTCATAATGGCAACATCAACTAAAAAAATACCCCACTAACACCCCCAAACTCCCACTCCCAACCAAAGATATACATATATATATAAGAAAAAAAAAACAAAAACAAAAACATAAAGAAAGAGAGAGAGAGAAAGAGGAATCGAAAGTCACTATTGTACCAGGTTTTTCCTTGGGAGTAGATTTGGTTGGAGTTGAAGTCTTATCCCTGGTGACCTTTTCATTTTTCTTCTTTCTTGAGAATACTTTTGGAATTGTATTACTGTCTTCATCAACCTTGGAGCGTTTAGATGATGCTTTCTTTGATGTTCTTTTTGGTGGTGGACTGGACTTAGTTGAAACTGCAATTTTCTTGGTCCTCACTTTTCCACCAGATTCCTGCTTTGTATTTGATACTTTTGAGCTTTGTTTGCGTTTTCCCACGTCTTCTTCAGATTCATCCTCAGATTCATTTTTGTCATCACTTTCAGATTGCTCAGGCATCTCTTCATCAGATTTTTCTGGAACACCATTTTCCTTTTCCTCTTCTTCAGTTTCTTCTTTCTCCTCTTCCTCTTCCTCTTCTTCCTCTTCGGACTCATCATCAGTGTCAGGAGTGTTCTTTTTCTCCATCTTCAAAGCATTCTCAGTCTTTCTTCGACTCTATTAAACAGTCAATTAAATGAATTTTTTTTACTGAAACTATTAAAGAAAAGAGAAAGCCCTAAATAAGCAGCAAATTTGAACACTAACAAATCAGTTACCATTAGTCTACAAATATGAGAATTGGATGCACCATCCGTTTAAATACAGTACAGAAACTCACAAGAGAGTGTTTCAATTGTTATGCTTTGCTGCCAGAATATCAAATCATCTTTCTAATTTCAATTGGAATAAAATAATACCTTAGCCGAACGTTTAGAAGGTGTGCTGCCAGCTGTTGATGGACTTTGTTTGGCTACCCTCTTGCGCTTTTTGCTCTTATTGGACTGAGTTACCAACAAACCATCATATAAAAGATATGCAAAACAATAAATCATAGCTATCTGTACAATCAAAATTTGTATACTTGTTATTAAAAATTATCAGACCTCTTTCTCTGCAAGCAGCACAGTAGTTGTAGCATGAGGAGCCACTAAAAAGTCAATCAGTGATGCAACAATATCTTCCTGCACATGCATTTTAATGTCATTAAGACAGCATCGCTTGATATGCCAACTTTTTACATCTGGGTTGAGAAGCTAAATTTATATATCCTTCTGCCCTAGAAGGAAACTTCGTAAAGAAGGAAAATAGCTGAGACTAGAAAATGCAGGTGAAACTGTAGAGCATCACTCAAACCAAAGGATTGGTCAGTCCCCACAGTCCTGAATTTTCTGTGCACATGAACATGTGCACATTTGCACACAAACAAAGCAATTAAACAGATTTAACAATGAAAACTGATGTTATAGTGGCTACTTTCCAGAAGTTGGGACACTAGTACAGCACAAAATATAGACAGAAAACTAAAAAACAAAAAAGGCTATATAAACAGTCAAGACAAAAGTAGCAACAGCAGCAGAAGTATATAACATACCTTCCTCCTTGTGGTCTTGGAAATTGGAATGTCTAGTACATCACAGAATTCCAGTAACTTCTCTTTGTTACACTTGTCAAATTTTTCTCTCACTTTGATCTTTTGTTTTTCCTGCAGGAATACATAAAATCAAAAATTTCACCCTCGCACTACCACTTGGCAAACCAAACAGAAAACAGTACATAAGAAGACAATTTACTTAAAGCCCTTATATACGCTATGTGCAGAGTAAATTGTATGTAGAAAGGATCAATTCTCTTTCTTAAAATGCAGTTCTTTTACCTCGTTTTCACGCCACACAAACCCTGAGAAACGAGATATGTTGCTTTTGACCTGAAATGCCTGCAAATGCAAGGAATAGGAAACATAAAGCAAGATTAGCACACCCCAATGACACAATAAAGGCATCCGAGATAAAACCCAACACCTTCACATACCCACAGTGTTTATGCAGAGTGTGTGCATGCATGCATGCAGGTGTCTACAACATCATCATCACCTACTACTTTGGGTGGGCATATGGTCAGAAAATGAACAAGAAGCAAGTAAAGCACAGCTTTCAGATTACCTTCCCCCTCCTTCCAAATAGAATTGAATGAAGCAGTCTGAAGGTGTCATCAGTCTTCCTTCGAGACAACTTAAACGCCACTGAATCAGAAAACACATTAAGAGGTCAAATAATTCATTCTCTGTTCTGCATTGACATGCATGTGCACATTGAGGATTTTAAGCACAATTCCATAGAAAGTTGCATTTTTTCAGGCCTCAATTATTAAGAGCTCGAAAATCTAAAGGTCCACACTCCACAATATCAACCAGTGATTTAGTGACAAAATTAAATAAGTATTACAAAGCCATCATTACTTAAAGTTTACAAGATAATCATTTAGATTTGCCATAAAATTCAATAGCAGAAAAGAGTGCAACAGCTAGCACATATGAATCCAATGAGGAGATATTAGACATACCATTAGGAATATCTTTCAATGGGGTACCACGGCCCTATAAAATCCATGTAAGTATATTAAACAAAATCCTGATGAAGCACAGAATTCAAATTAACCAAAAAAATGAATTTTGAAAATATTTTAAAAGAAAACCTTTTCAATATGGAGTTCCCTTGAGGAATCTTTTTCAATAGACGCCACAAGCCTTTCAACAGATTTCCGCTCCCTCACAGGGCGATCAGCGATAGGAGTCCTTTGCTCTGGCTCTTTCTTCTCATCCACTATCTTTGGCTTCTTTCCTCTAACTTTCTCCCCACTACTCTTCCCTTTTCCACGCTTTGTTGATCCTTTCACCTTCTTAGTCTCTTCTGCCTTCTGTCCTTCGTCGTCAGCCTCAGCAGACTTTTCTTTCACATCTTCTTTGCTCCCCTCCTTTTCATCAGTCACCTCTTTTTCGTTTGCACCATTTTCTTCTTCCATTGCTTCGGTTTTAGGTTCCTCTTTTTCTTGATCTTCTTTCTTCTCTTTCTCTTCCTTGCCATCCTTCATTTTGTTGGCTTCCTTTTCTTCTTTGGTGACCTCTTCTTTGGTTTCCTTACCGTCCTTGGCTTCTGAGTCTTCATCCATATTCTCAGTCTTACCTTGCTCATCAGATTTCTTATCTTCTTTCACTCCATCGTCTTCCTTTAAGTCTTTTCCGCCAGCCACAGCTTCAGCTGGTTTCTCTGACATGTTAGTTGTCCCATTTTCTGCCACCTCAGGAACTTCAGTCTTTGTTTCTTCCTCACCCATAATCAACCCAACACAAAGTAAATTGTTCAACAAAATGCCCTTCCTTGTACCCTGTCAAGCTTAACAAGTGTCTTCCTCAACTCAACACCACTGAAAGCTGCAGTAAAGAATCACTTCTAATTCAAAACTATATCCAGATAACATAACAGTTTAAGCACTTCAATTATCATATAACAGTTTAAGAACTTAAAATTATCATATAACAGCTTGTTTAAAAAAATTATAAGCCAAATACACTTTCCAAACCAGAGAGAGAGAGAGAGAGAGAGAGAGAGAAGAAAATGCCTTCATCTTTTTTCCTTAAAAAAAACCTAAACAACCCATAAAATGAAAATGAAACAAGATCTACAAATGCCTGAACAAGATCACAAACAGAGCAAAACCATAATTTAAATAAATTCCCTCCGTTTGGTTGCTGAGAAAACAAAACAAATTTCAAGAAAATAGTGACTGAAATGTTTGGGTATGTTATTGCGTTTTCCTAAATTCAGCTAAAATACCTAAAATAAGTGGCATATCAAGCTAAATCTAAATAAGAAGTTTCACTTTTTCATACTTCAAACGAAAAAGTATCTGACTTTCAAAATTCAAACCTCAAAATTTCTCTCGAATTCCGGCATTTTCCCAGCAACCAAACACAGCCTATACGTCAGTTCAACCGAAACCAGTAACGAGAGCCACAAACACAGAGAAACCCCTCTGTTTGATTGCTGAAGAAATGACACGAAGTTCAAGAAAATATTGACTCAAAACTTATGACTTACTTATCCAAATTGAGCTAAACTAAACTGAAAAACAAAAACGCCATATTAAGCTCAATTTTGTATAAAGTTTCAATTTTTAATGGCTGGAATAATAACTTGATCTCACTTTCAAAATTCAAACCTCAAAATTTCTCATAAATTCCCAGAATTTCCTCAGCAACCAAACACATCCTGCACATCAATTCGACAAAAGAACAAACAACAATAACCTCGAAACCCTAACCACCAACATACAAGCAAATAAAATTAGCAGAACACTATAAAATTACAAAAATTAAAAAAATTCCTTAACAAATAAAAGATAATTTAAAAATAATTGTCCCCA
This sequence comes from Cedrela odorata, assembly GCA_035584115.1. Taxonomy (NCBI): domain Eukaryota; kingdom Viridiplantae; phylum Streptophyta; class Magnoliopsida; order Sapindales; family Meliaceae; genus Cedrela; species Cedrela odorata. Next base: position 9,248,486 of record JAXCLQ010000005.1, on the reverse strand, counting down.
TAAAATTTAACAACTTACAGAGATTTAAAACTCAAATCTCGAAGGAGAATACTCTGATCTGAACTCTACTCGTCTTTCAGTGTTTGACATTCTTTCTTTTTTTTTTTTTTTTTTTTTTTTTTGTGTATTTTCCAAGCTTAGTCTTTTTCTCTCTCTGTGAAAAATATAAAATAAATAAATAAATAAAAGGTGCTATTTTTGTGAATATATTTATAGTTCGGACTTGAAATCCGGAATTGAATTGCAGTTAAGTGCCACGTAGGATGGAGGGAGAATTTCGAGGTTGGGAAAGAAATGGACGGGTGAGGGTATCTAAGGAAATCGCCTCGACGGGTGTTATTTGATATTCGTTTCGCGCTCTGCCTGAGCATCCACCAGAAGTGGTGGGGTCCATGGTGAAAAATGGGAACTTTAGTGGATGTTGTTTGTTATTTATTTGTCATTTTACACTTTTGTAAACTCTTAAATATAATATAAAATATATATATTAAACATTATTTTTGAAGCAAGCTTATTTATACGATTGTTGAAATTAAAAATAAATACCATCATACACTAAAATTCTTTTTTGAAACTCTACCCATAGCAGTTTTTTATATTTTATTTAATTATTATATTATCTGAAATCATTAAAAAAATAAAGGATTAAATTTATTATCCGACAAAAATACTTCAATACTTAAGTTATGATGTACTTTAGAAAGAATAATGGTAGCAATAATTTAACCTTTTCTATCCTTAATGTGTATGAAATTGTACTGTACAAAGTTGCGTATTTGATTATGATTATATCTTTTAAATTCACTAGGATTTAAAAGAATCGTAAAATTATAATATCAAATTTATTAACATTCCGAAGATCACAGAACTATAATTTTAAATATATTGTTATTTTAAAAATCACGAGATTTTGAATAATACTTCTATTAGACTACAAATCTTTCTTTATTATGAAAAAAATTGAAAATTTTAATTTTTACGATGAATAAAAATAACTGCCAATGAGAAATTTTGAAAATTTTACGTTTTATTTGAAATATTTTTCTTCAATTTAAGATAGCATTAGGTTCTGATGGTTTATCTAAGACCCTTATTATATTATATATAAAACTTTTTAAAAAATCTTGAGTTTTCACGTTTAAATTCAAATTTTTTAACTTACACTTAAGAAGTCTTGGGCCTTATCTCACCTAAAATTTTTATTATGCACCTGTCAAAATCTCTTTTACTGAGATAAATCTTAAATTTTATATATTTTTCATGAGACTTTTATCAATAATTAAGATCTAGATCCTTTATTATACTTAATGGGTTCAAAGTCCATTAGGTCTCTTTCGTGCCTCGTGTCTTTTTTCAAACAAAATAAATAAAATAAAATAATACAAATTTATTATTATTTATTATTTTTCGATTCCTTTTACACGTTATAATATAAAGTGGCGAACTTCCATTAATAAATAAATATAGGTACTTTGTTAATCTTGAGATGAGGTGTTGGTTTAAAAATAATAATTTAGAATAATTAAATAACTTATATTAGAGATGAAAATCTCAATTAATTGCAGAGCAGATAATGAATTTTAGGTAAGATAATTCAACGTATTATTTGTAAAGTTATCTCATTAGTAGAATGAAAGTGGAGTGATGGGGAGAAACATAGCCCATTTTTTAGGCCCAATTGCTTTTGGGTACTTAATCCCTCTACATTTCTTCAATTAATGCACACCCATGGCCATGGCAATTCGCAAAAGATTGTTCATATCTTCAAATGGTACAAAAGGGCAACAAAGTCAAACTTGACACTTGAGAGTTTTTGTTAGAAAAAGAGTAGCACCAAGCTTTTTAATAAAAGCTAAGTTGACAAGTAAAAAGAGCACAACTTCATCGTGTGTCAGCATTAAAAAAAAAAAAAAAACATATTGAAACCTAAAGCTAAGCCCAGTTCATGAGATCAAACTAGAGATCAAAGTTTATAGTGCATATTCACCTCTAGAACATTTGCTTATGCTTCAATTTCAAACCTTGAACATTTGATGGAGCCCATAGAAATGTCAATTTCAATCAAGTTTTCTTCTTCATTCACCTCATTAATATCTGCAAATAGCTCTAATAGGCCTTGCTGTTTGAAAAATGATTCAGGCAAGAAATCAGGCAAATTGTTTGACTGCATTCCTTTTTGCTTTGGCTCTTCATTCAAACAAGTAGTGGAATCACTGCCTGGAATGACAATTTCAATGAGGCTATCTTCATCATCTTCAGAGACTGAATCACTGGAAATCACTCCGTTTTGATTCACATCGTTGCATCTCATCCAATCAAACTCAAAGTTTTCACTCGAAACTGACTCACCACTGCTTTCACTGTCTGATGCAAAATCTGCAAGCTCATTTGTAAAGCCAACTTCACTTTGTCGAACTGCAGCTTCATTTGGTGCAACATTTTCTACCTCTGGCTGTAGTTTCTCGTCAACTTCATTCTCAAGGATGTTTCTTATTGGATCGCATATGGGATATTCATCTTGGACTGAGTTCTCAACTACACAAATCTGCTGCTTCTTTTTTGAGAATGTGAGGAGGAAAGAAGTTGACAGAATCAAGATTGGGATAGTAACTATAAAAGAAAAGAGACCAAAACCTTGGAAACAAGTAAAAACCAGAGAAGGAACAAGGACTGCAATACAAAGCAAAGAAAGCTTGGACAGAAGCAATGAAGAACAGATTTGAGACTTTGATGGTTTTCCCATATTTCGGAGATCTAAAAATAGCTGAAAAGATCTATAAAGCAGCAGCTGTTGTGTCTCTCATATGTATGCTTGAACCAATACCAATACCAATACCAGAGAACATCTGTAAATACTAACAGTGACAGCTTTTCTGGGTTTGGAAAGCAGAAGTTGCAAAGAGATATGAAAGTAATGAAACAAACTTCTAAAGGAATAGAAGTTCCATACTTTCAGTGCACGCTGAACGCGGAGAAGAAGCAAAAGTAGTATTTACTAGATTCTTTATTCCTGATCTAGTGAGCTTCCAAGAAAAATTGTAGTTGGCTACTGAAAAAATGAGCTTTTCTTGTGCTGAAATCACTTATCTTGTGCACAAGCACAGCTTTTTACCAGAAAAAAATAACTAAGGTCTTGTGTTTTCTCTTAAAATTAAGGTCAAATAAGTTTTTGTTCTTATCTGCAATTGATTTGATTCTCTTGAAAGAAAGAAACAGCGTAGCTTTTAGATTATCTTTCAGTGCCTAAAAAAGCTTTGGAATTGTCAATCCTTGTGCAACACACACCTGTTCTCACCACGTGCCACTGTTAAAAGTTAAAACCGATAAAAACAAAGGAAGTACACAAATATTTACCTACTCACATCTAAAATCTCAGTTGCTTAACGTGGGTGTTTTTTATTTTTGTTTTATTACTATTATTATTATCACTAACTTTAAACCAATGAGCTAATTAACACAAGCTTGCAAGCTCTGTATAATGTATCAATACAACATTTTACTACGAAAATAACATATGTTGCAAGGTTAAGTTGGCAGATACAATAAATCAAAAAGGAAGAGTACTGAGTAATTATGACAAACCCATTTTCTTTTGTCAGCAATAAAAACCGACCCCATGGAGAAAGGAAAGGAAATGATATTGTCCTATTGCTCCATTTACATTGCTTTTCTGAAGGTTGCTCATTGCGTGAATACATCTTTTCGGCTGGTTATGTCAGGAAACCCATTACTTGCAGCCTGTTATCACAAGCAAACAACTCCACTCGAGTAATATGAAAAAGCCAAGTGTAGGGTATGTGTTGTTGACCGATTCTGAATGAATGAATGAATCAATGTATGACTCCATTTATGACACATACAATACAAAGCTATTTCATGCCACCATCGGTTCCATTAATGAATGGACCTTCACCTATATCTAATAATGTCACAGTTAAGTAGACTTTAATTATGGTAATTAAGTATGGTCTTTAATGTCTGGTGGATGGCAAAAAAGTAGTCTCTTTCTCTTGCAAAGATTTCCTTGCCCACCCTAATGATCTCACTCGTGCATTTGATGTAATGATGTGT
>JAXCLQ010000005.1:9223012-9239300 GCA_035584115.1 Cedrela odorata | reverse complement strand
AGTCATGATAGAGGAGGTTGGCAAAATCCTATGAAGGAAAAAGATAGAACTTCAGAAAGGGACTGGTCTGGTTCGTCGGAGAGAAAATATCGTGATGATAGAGAAGCAGGTTTTGATCGGGAAATGCCTAGAGAAAAAGATATTGACCATGATCATGACTGGGCAGAACGGCGGCATCGTGATGACAGAGATTTTAGTCGAGACAGGGACAGGGAGCGGGATCGGGACCGAGAACGTTCTAGAGATCGTGAGCGTGACCGTGATAGGGAGCGAGATCGAGACAGGGAGAGGGAACGGCATAGGGATGACAGAGATAGATATGGGGATCATCATAGGTACAGGGATCGCGAACCAGAGCATGATGACGAATGGGACAGGGGGCGGTCATCGAGGACTCACAGCAAGTCGCGTTTGTCTCAGGAGAATGAACATCGCTCAAGATCAAGGGATGCTGATTATGGAAAGAAGCGTCGGCTTACAACGGAGTAGCTACATTCAATGCTAATCCTTACGTGGACTTTCTATTTAGGAAGAGAAACCAGTAGATGGACAAACTTTTTATTTGTCAGGGTCATTTGGACTCTTTTAAGTAGCGCAATTGGTTGAACAATCCTTCTCAGATCATTGCCTGCAATTTCATGGTTCCTTTGTCTAACTCAAAGTTTAGTTTCGTACTTGCATGAAAGAAGTAAGTTCTGAGTTCTTGAATGTTTATATTCTTATAACGTTTATGTTTCACTTTACTGTTTACTGTAAAGTGTCTATGGATCTTTTTGGAAGTTCTTATTTGTTCTCTTGTGAGCATTTTGTTCTTCATACTCTACTAATGACTGGCACACATGGCATATCATGTGTTTGATCTCTCCGAACCCCTCCTCCTTTAATAAATTATAGTACTGCAACTACATAAAAAGTTTTTTATTTGATAAACCGATCAGTGGATGGTGTAAACTTTACTAAAAACTAGCTTCCCTGGCAGAACTTCTGTCCATTTGTTACTCGTTTTAAGACTGAAATGTTTCATAGGATTTCACTAGCATTTATTTTCCCATCCATCTTCATCACATATCTTGCAGTGTTTTCCAGCCATTATAATATTTTCTTATATGCCAAAGAAAAGTTACATGAAATGAACCATTCACATGTAGGTGCTTTTTTGTTTTGAATCATTTATGTACACTCTCCAATGCTGCTTGAGATTTTAGTGCTAGAAAATGTTTTCCTGGTAAGAAGGTAAACTTTTAATGGTTTGCACGTGTGAGATACATGTACAAGATGCTCTGATAAAAGAGTACTGGAGATTGTTTTATTATTTCCATGGAATCAACTTTTTTCACCCTTTTTTCTATTGTTATTATGGCTGTTGATATTTGGGAGTATATCTTTTAGCTGAAGGAGATTGCTGTGCAGTCGCATACAACTCTTTGCAAATTGTCTAGTATAATGACAGATGTAGACTATGGTTAGTTTTATGAACAATTACCAAGATGACATTGCTTTTTTATAAGCCAAAGCATGTTATTACTTTTAATTTTTTTAACCATGTTCTTGAATTGCCTTGTGCCTGTTACTCACTCATTTCTTTATTTGATAGCTTGAAGAATATGTGATCATGAGAAGTGATGGCGTTCAGCAGAACTCTGTTTTTTAAGCATTGAAGAGGGCCTCAACCATCTTTGTGAGAGAGACAATGCATGACTTTTCTCCTGTTCCAGACATTGATATTGAAGATGAACATTTGCTTTTAAGATTTTAGCTTTCTTTGCATTTATGTTTTAGCTTTTGACACTTGATGAGATCAATGTTGTGGATGATGAATGATGTTATGGCTTGAACTTGTTGTATTCTGGATGTGGTAGATGACTTTAGAACTTACTGTTTGATTGTAATGTAGTAGGATTTAGCGCAGAAGATGTTACTGATGTGCCTTTGCTACTTGGCTAGTTGTTGTATCATTTATTACCCCTCTTTTGTTAGTTAGTTTCTCAGTGTACCACGATGTTGACCATGTGATTTTTTGTGGAGGGGGTTGTAGGAAATCTGATCACTGATTCAATTTCATAATTTTATCCCTGAGAATTGTACACAAGCTTACCTTGTATATATGTTGAAAATTAATTAATTTTTGTAATGTGCCTTTGTCTTGTTTTCTTTTAGTTTCTTTATCTTTTATATTGTAGCCCTTAAAAGTGGTTTTCAAAATTCTCTTCCCTTTTTCTTTGGAAGTCTTGCATCCAATTGATGACCTGCATTCATCAACTTCATTGTCCAAATCCTTTTCAGAAAAGAAAGATCAATGAATAAAATTTATTTGGGCCTTTTTGTTCATGTGATAATTGTTTGTGCTTTTTTTTTTTTTTTTAACCACTTGTTGGAAAAATCACATTTTGCTGTCTTTATAATTTGATCCTTTTTAAGTTCTTGTCCCAAAATTCATATTTCAGCTCCATTTCCATCAAATATGAGGTGCATTCCCTACTTTTATTTTAGCTAGTCTGCAGACAATGTTGCCTGTGAATTTCCAGTTCAATCTGTTTGAAGTTAACATCATGTCTTGACTTCTTTCATCCTGGACGGTGTTTCGATCCGTTAGGTGAATGAATCTGTTTTCATATTTGGCTGTACAACTATTATAATTGATTGAAATGCATGGCATTAGCATTAGGGGAAGATACTACAGTAGGCACTCTAAGACAAGACACCAATCACTTGGAAAACTTGGGATACTTGTAGCCCCATCATACTGTACTGTTACTGTTACATGCTGTGGATGAACTGCAGTCCAATGGACAATTATATAAAGGAAATGAAATTCCTGGAGTTGTTGGGCTAAGCTTGATGAGCCAATGAGCTAGTCATCGAAGCTATCATTTTAATATTTTACTTGTTAAAGGGGTTTCTTCTAAGTTATAATGTTGTCTACCATGTTTCCTGCTTACTTTCTTGGTGGTACTAGGAAACGGCAGGGTGCTTCATACTGATGGGGTTGAAACTTGAAAGAATTCTCAGCCTTTCCTTGGTGCATAGCATTGAACACATTTCAATGAAGTGACATTCATTCTTCCATCCACACGGAAGCAGGCTTGTTCACACTGCACAGCACAACGCTTAATGAACATAATTGTACAAAACATCTAGAAAGATAATAAAGATTCATTTATTATACACTTTTATCTATTTTTTAATTAAATATGTCTCCCTCCATGATTGCCTATAAATTTTAATATTAAGAGAAGAATAATAAAGAGTCATTTCTATAAACACTCAAGTCTAAATGTGATGCACACAACCAATCTCATTTAAACCAGATTACAATCAACAAAAAGTGCCAAATCTACTCCCACACTTGGGCACAAAAATCAAAATCACAGAACCAAAAAAAATGAACAGGTGAACTTGACAGAATCAAGCAAAAATCTACCACTCCAGTCTCAAAACTGCTGGAGAATATTCTTTCTAAGCCATCCCATTTTTGTTGCCAGCACTAGGTACTTGTACTAGTACCACTGATATCATCGTATTCACCTGAAATATACACGTGTTTCCTTGATCACAGATCACCCACCAGAGATTTCACTACATGGGTCTGCCTAAGTGAGAAGCAGGCCCACTTTTACTCATAGACACTTGATGAAACCCACCAGATCCATACACGTGCCCTTGATTAAGTTGACCTCCATGTCCCATCATCACCATCCCACACTCTCCAATTCCACCCCCAGAACCAGGCGGCGCGTCCTTGTCACGCGCGACTTTCTCTCCCTCCATTTCCCTGAACCTCTGCAAATAAACTTTGAGTGGCTCCACGTAATCCTCAAAGCCTAAAGTGGTCATTGACCATAAGAGATCATCTCCATTGATGGTTTTCCTCTTCTCTCTTTGGCACTTATCCGACGCCTCGCCTGTGACAAAGCTTATGAACTCAGACACACATTCTTGTACAGTTTCTTTAGCATCTTTTGATATTTTAGCGTTTGCTGGTAAAGCCTTTTTCATGATCCTGCTCACGTTCGCTATTGGCAAGAATCTGTCTTGCTCCCTTGGAGATAACTCGCTGTTTCCTGCCATTGAGGATGTGTTTTGATGCCTCTCTCCCGAGTCATTATCTGAGTCTGCCATTGAAATTAACAAAATATATATTAAAGTTTCAAGTTTTGGTGACCTTTTGATCTATAAATATGGAGTTTCAGTTCGGGAAGTTTATGGAGTTTAATTTGATAAAAATAAGAAGAAGAAAAAGGGTTCCAATTGCATGAAATCACGTGAAAAGCAATCAAGAAGCCATGAACAAAGGTCCAAGAATGAGAATATGAATCTTTCAAAAAGCAAGCTCTAAACTTTAGAGATTTAAGCAACAAAAGTGGAAGCTTTGAAGAAGAAACTGCAAGAATTAATCCAGTTGCACGAAAACATTATCAAGCAACCAAGAGCCATAAACAGAGCAAGCTTCAACCAAAAACCCTCTTAAGTTTTTAACTTTGAATGAATTCAACAGACAAAATTTCAAGCTTTTTAAGATGAAACTCGAGAAATCAACAAAAGGGATGGTAAAGCTTGATGATTTGAACGAGAAAAATCTCAGCCTTTTAGCTCATACTACTCGTAGAGACGACTACGAGAGACAAGTTAATTAGAGAAAGAGGAGGGAGTTGAGTTGAGTTGAGTCTGTCGGGTCAATGCTTATAACAACGATTGGAGATTGGACACGTGGACGATTCTGGACCGTTGTTCGCCGATAAGTGGGTGTTCGCACGGACAGATTTTAAACCATTCGATTGGTCGTCTGGTCGATTATCTGGACCATTGATTTGGAATCTCGCACGTGGTCGGTGTGACCTGGAATTTTTTTTTAATTAATGGTCCCAATTTTATTTTATTTTTCTTTCATCTAAAATTAAATTAAATAAAATTAAATTAAATTTTGTTAAGTTTCCCCTATTCAATTAAAATTAATAAATGATCTCATTCAATTTCTACTACATTAACATGTAATTACATCTACTAGTGCTACTGCCCATGTAGATTGTGACTATTTCTTGTGTATTAATAAGTCCAAACTTTAATTATACACTAAATAAAAATAAAAATGAAATCAAGATAATTAACAACTAGTCTCATGCGCCATCCACTTAATTCTGATTAGATTACTACTCGCTATATATATAAGGTAAATCAGTGCTCCACTACTCCAAAGTGTAGCAATTTGATTTTGACCATTTTTTTTTTCAATTTATTTATATGATTAGACAATGATATTATTTAATATTAAATTAATAATTTATAACATTGTAACAACTTGTTTTGTATTATTAATTTAGTATTCACGTTACAAATTTAATTAATAAATTTTGTGTCATTGTTACGTGTGCGTGTGCGTGGGTGTGGGTGTGGGTGTGCATGCGTGTGTGAAGAAGTATATAGCTATAAAGAAGACAAAGTAGTCCAAAGTTAAAAAACCATGAAAATGACAAATGCATTTTAAGCACTTGATTGATGAAAAACGCGAGTGCTTCTTAACTGGTTTAAACATATTTTGTTCACAACTTGGGTGTGCTTAGCGATCTTGTGATCAAAATCATCCATTTAAAACCTATGCTTTTTTCATGCGAGAGGAGGGGAAGGAAGATATTCAGAAAAGTGAAAGAAGAAATAAAATAAAAATAAGTTGTTGTTATGGGAATGGGTACCTACCTGGCTACCGACCTACCTACCAAGCGAAAAAAAGGGGAAAAGAAAGAAGGTAGTATTCATTCCTACACAAAAGTCCTTGGTTACTACTGCTTTGTTGAAAAATCACGTAATCCATGTTGGATCAAGGTCTGTCTTCAAACAGATAAAAGAGACTAATGAAACCAACCCAAAAGACCACTTAGTTAGAAGGCCAGTGAAAAACAAGTCTTTTTTTTTTTTAAATATATATATATATTTGAATATGATAGATAGTGCTTCTCATCAAACCCTAAACTTGAAAGGTGAGCCTGACTGACTACAGGCCCCAGTAATGGGTCAATTAACACAGTGAAGATAATTCACTGGAGAAGGGGAGTTTGGATAGTTTCAGCTCAGATCAGCTTTAAACAATATTTGGTCTGGTCTCGGCCTTGTCGCCTCTCCATTCAAGTCTCTTACTGTTGCTGTTAGTGGTCCAGTTTTGCTATTACCCATTTTCCTGCTCTCTCTAGTGGTTTTTCTGTGCCAAGCCGATGGCCATTGGATTCTGTAAATGAAAGCTGCGCCTCAAACATATGGTAACCACGGACTTACTACACTACATTCATTCACAGTGCTCGACCTACCATTAATTGTTAGCGTCAATTTGATACATCAGATTGCTATACACACCCTCGAACACACGTTAAACTAAATCCTTAAAAATAAAAAAAAAATCTTTGTAACTCGTACCCACCATGCTTCCAAATCAATTGCAACTTCAATGAATGCTTAGCACCATACAGAAATTGAGAAGAACTAGTCAACCGCAATGTTCAAGCAACTGGAGCCCAAACCCAGATATGCCATACAACTAAGCCGTGACCGACTGACTGCTTTCATTCATGGGTCAGCTCTGGCATGATATTATTATGTTGCCCAAAAACCAACAATCAGAAACACATAATGCTGTCAGATTAATGATGCACAGAGCACACAGACAATATTACCCCAACAATTGGTCCCATAAATCAGTTGATCATGCAACAATCATGCATCAAAAATAAATGTTTATAAAAACATACCTGAATAATGAAACTACAAAAAGTTTTTGATGGCCCAGGTTAGATAATTATGAAACCATACTGAAAGTCAAGGTCATTTTACTTCACAAATGATCAGAAGATTCCTAAAGATTTCGTTATTGCGTGCACAACAAGCGGCAATTCTATGATCCAGCTTCAGTACATCCACCTCTGGTTTCTACTAATCTCTAGTTTAGTGGCCAGCAACTTATCACTAACAATAAATTTCAGCCAGCTTTAGTTGGTACAGACTAAACATTACAGGAGGGTACAACAAAACTCTGAAGGGGGACCAAAAGAGGATATAAATAGCTAAAATATTTTCAGGCAGTTATATTCCATCTTGAAGATCATCAGGCTTCAACTTCTTGGCCAGCAGCCTGGGTTTCATCTTTCTCAGTATCACCTTCCCCATCTTCATCATCTGCATCATCAGCTAGTTTAGTGAGCTCTTCCTGGATCACAAGCTTAATAGACGACTTTCTTGAGGTGAGATCTGTATCAAATTGTCGAGCTGCAAAATGGTCAAATTTCCCATTAGGTAGAAAATAGTTCGATGGGATTTTCTCATTCTATGAATTATAAGGTTTCAATCACCTAGGATTGCTTCTAATTATGTGCACCTCGTCTTTATCATTGCTTGTAATCCGAAACAACACTCGACAATATTGACATAAAATTTAGAACCATTATAAGCAGTTCTCAGATAATTCAAGGAGTGAACAATTAACAGAATTTGCACATTACCAAGAGACTAAATAAATTATTGATAGTTATTCAGCACGTCAAGGTATTGTACCATATGAAATTTAACCAGATATATCGGTCAGTTTACTTTAATAAGTAAAATCTTAAACAGAAAAACTAAGTCTAGTTCACAAGTAACAATCTTCAAAGCTTAGACCATCAACTGGTACCATATGATGACAGGAAAAATAAAAAAGTCATAAATTAATGCAGACAATAAAAGCGACAAGTCCATACCAAGTTGCTTCAGAATGTCGGTGAAGGTAGCCTGAAAATAAAACAATAACACTTAGATAATAAAATACAAGAACAGAAATTACTGCACTAGAAACCACTTAAAAATTTTCAAATTGTTTTGGAAAAAGTCCCAGTTTGATTGCCAAGATCAGGTAGGAAAAGCAGAAGCTGGAAATTTTGAAACTAAACAAAATGAAACCACTTAAAAATTTCCACCTCATTTCTTTTCCCAAGTCTTTAGAATAAATTTTGATAAAGAATAGTCTGCATAGTATGAATGAGAAATTGCACTTAATGATGCAAAATATTACTGTATTGAAGTCCACTTCCTTGAGAATTTCGCAAATTGCATCTCTTAGTTCCTCATCAGTTGGCCGTGATTTCTCTTCTTTAGCTTTATCCTTCCCTTTAGCTGCTTTTTTCCCTTGAATCAATACAAAGAAACTTTCAGCATAATGTTGATTATAACAAACTTAACAACACTGAAATTTTCTAGTCTAGCTCAAATTCAAAAAATTTGTTTAATAATATCATTTTGTCCACAAAATTCGGGAAAATATTCAGAATATCACATTATAAAATTTTCAGATTCTGGAGACATTTTAATATAACGAACCACCATTGTAATATTTTCATAATGGCAACATCAACCAAAAAATTCCCCCACTAAAACCCTCAAAGCAAACCCCCACAAATAAGAAAAAAACAAAGAGAGGGAGAGAGAGAGAGAAATCAGAAGTCACTATTGTACCAGGTTTTTCCTTGGGTGTAGATTTTGTTGGAGTTGAAGTCTTGTCCTTGGTGACCTTTTCATTTTTCTTCTTTCTTGAGAATACTTTTGGTCTTGTATCACCATCTTCATCAACCTTTGAGTGTTTCAATGATGCTTTCTTTGGTGTTCTTTTTGGTGGTGGACTGGACTTAGTTGAAACTGTGATTTTCTTGATCCTAGCTTTTCCACCAGATTCCTTCTTCGTACTCGATGCTTTTGAACTGCGATTGTGTTTTCCCATGTCTTCTTCAGATTCATCCTCAGATTCATTTTTGTCCTCACTTTCAGATTGCTCAGGCATCTCCTCATCATATTTTTCTGTAACACCATTTTCCTTTTCCTCTTTTTCAGTTTCTTCTTTCTCCTCTTCCTCTTCTTCAGTTTCTTCTTTCTCCTCTTGCTCATCTTCAGTTTCTTCTTTCTCCCCTTCCTCTTCTTCTTCTTCTTCTTCTTCTTCTTCTTCTTCTTCAGACTCACCATCAGCATCAGGAGAGCTCTTCTTCTCCATCTTTGAAGCATTTTCAGTCCCTCTTTGACTCTATTAAACAGCCAATTAAATGAATTTTTTTTTTTACTGAAACTATTAAAAGAAAAGAGAAAGCTCTAAATGAGCAGCAGATTTGAGCACTAACCAATCAGTTACCATTAGTCTACAAATTTGAGAATTGTAAGCACCATCTATTTAAATGTAGTTCAGAAACTCACAAGAGAGTATTTCAACTGTTATGCTTTGCAGTGAGAATCACAAATCATCTTTCTGATTTCAATAGGAATAAATTGATACCTTAGCTGAACGTTTAGAAGGTGTGCTACCAGTTGTTGATGGACTTTGTTTGGCTACTCTCTTACGCTTTTTGCTCTTATTGGACTGAGTTACCAACAGAATGTATAAAAGATATGCAAAACAAGAAATCTTAGTTATATGTACAATCAAATTTGATTACTTGTTATTAAAATTATCAGACCTCTTTCTCTGCAAGCAGCACAGTAGTTGTAGCATGAGGAGCCACTAAAAAGTCAATCAGTGATGTGACAACATCTTCCTGCACATGCATTTTAATGTCATTAAGACAGCATCCAGACTCAACCTAAATTGATAAATTCTTCTGCTCCAGAAGGAAACTTCGTGAAGAAGGATCATAGCTGAGACCAGAAAATGCAGGCTAAACTGTAACGCATCACTCAAACCAATGGACTGGTCAGTCCTTTCACAGTCCTGAATTTTCTGTGCACGTGTACATGTGTATTTGCACACAAACAACGCAATTAAACAAATTTAACAATGAAAAAGGTTAATTTTCTTGAAATAAACTGATGATGTAGCGGTTACTTTCCAGAAGTGGGGACACTATTACAGCCCAAAATACAGACAGAAAATTTTTTTTTTTTAAAAAAGGGCTATATAAACAGTCAAGACAAAAGCAGCAACAGCAGCAGAAGCATACAACATACCTTCCTCCTTGTGGTCTTGGAAATTGGAATGTCTAGTACGTCGCAGAATTCCAGCAACTTCTCTTTGTTACACTTCTCAAATTTTTCTTTCACTTTGCTCTTTTGTTTTTCCTGCAGGAATGCATAAAATCAAAATTTCCACCCTAGCACCACCATGTGGCAAACCAAACAGCAAACAGTACATAAGAAAATTTACTCAAAGCCCTAATATATGCTTTGTATAAAGGATCAATTCTCTTTCTTAAAAAATGCAGTTCTTTTACCTCGTTTACATGCCACACAAACCCTGAGAAACGAGATATGTTGCTTTTGACCTGAAATGCCTACAAATGCAAGGAATAGGAAACATAAAGTGAGATTAGCACACCCAAACCAATAAAGGCATCCAAGATAAATCCCAACACCTTCACATACCCACAGTGTATGCACTGTGTGAACATGCATGTAGGTGTCTACAACATCATCATCGCCTAATACTTTGGGTAGGTTTATAGTCAGAAAATGAAAATGAATAACAAGCAAGTGAAGCGCAGCATTCAGATTACCTTCCCCCTCCTCCCAAATAGAATTGAATGCAGCAGTCTGAAGGTGTCATCGGTCTTCCTTCGAGACAACTTAAATGCCACTGAATCAGAAAACACATTAGGAGGTCAAGCAATTCATTCTCTCTTCTGCATTGACATGCATATGCACATTGAGGATATTAAGCTCAATTCTGGAAAGTTTCATTTTTTCGGGCCTCAAATATTAATAGCTCCAAAATCTAAAGGGCCACACTCCACAATATCATCTGGTGATTTAGTGACAGAATTAAATTAGTATTACAAAGCCATTATCACTTATGTTGCAAGATAATCATTTAGATTTGACATAAAACTCAATAGCAGAAAAGAGTGCAAAAGCAAGGCACATATGAATCCAAAGAGGGAATATTAGACATACCATTAGGAATATCTTTCAATGGGGTACCATGGCCCTACAAATTCCATGTAAGTATATTAAACAAAATCCTGTTGAAGCACAGATTTCAAATTAATAAAAAAACAGAATTTATAAAATATTTTAAAAGAAAACCTTTTCAATATGGAGTTCCCTTGACGAATCTTTCTCAATAGACGCCACAAGCCTTTCAACAGATTTTCGCTCCCTCACAGGGCGATCAGCAACAGGAGTCCTTTGCTCTGGCTCTTTCTTCTCTTTCACTGTCTTTGGCTTCTTTTCTCTAGCTTTCTCCCCACCACTCTTCCCTTTTCCACGCTTTGCGGATCCTTTCACCTTCTTAGTCTCTTCTGCCTTCTGTTCTTCGTCCTCAGCCTCAGTAAACTTCTCTTTCACGTCTTCTTTGCTCCCGTCCTTTTCATCAATCACCTCTTCGTCGTTTGCACCATTTTCTTTCTCCATTACTTTGGCTTTAGGTTCCTCTTTTTCTTGACCTTCTTCCTTCTCTTTCTCTTCCTTGGTGTCCTTCACTTCTTCGACTTCCTTTTCTTCTTTGGTTTCCTTATCTTCCTTGGCTTCTGAGTCTTCATCCATATTCTTAGTCTCAGCTTGCTCATCTTCTTCCATTTCTTTCACTCCATCATCTTCCTTTACCTCTTTTCCTTCAGCCACAGCTTCAGCTGGTTTCTCTGACAGGCTAGTTGTCCCATTTTCAGTCACCTCATGAACTTCAGTCTTTGTTTCTTCCTCACCCATAATCAACCCAATTCAAAGTAAACTGTTCAACAAAAAAACCCTTTCTTGTACCTGTCAAACTTAACAAGTTTCTTCTTTGACCCAATGCCACTAAAAGCTGCAGCAGAGAATCACTTCTCATTCAATCTATATACAGATAACATAACAGCTTAAGCACTTAAAATTATTATATAATAGCTTGTTCATAAAATTTATAAGCCAAATTCTCTTTCCAAAAAATGCGTCCAATTTTTTTTTCCTTAAATAAAATCTAAAACAATCCATAAACTGCAAATGAAACAAGATCTACAAAAGCCTGAACAAGCTCTCAAACAGAACCAAACCATAAATTGAATAAAATCTCAGTTTGGTTGTTAGAAAATAAAACAAATTTCAAGAAAATTGTGACTGAAATCTTTGGGTTTGTTATTGCGTTTTCTAAATTCAGCTACAATACCCTAAAACAGGGCATATCAAGCTAAATCTTTAAAAAAAAAAAAAAAAAAGAAGTTTCAGTTTTCCATACTTGAAACGAAAAAAGTACCTGACTTTCAAAATTCAAACCTCAAAATTTCTCCTGAATTCCCGCATTTTCCCAGCAACCAAGCACAGCCAACACATAAGTTCACCAAAAACCAGCATAGAGAGCCACAAACACAGAGAAAACCCTCCGGTTGGTTGCTGAAGAAATGACACGAAGTTCAAAAAAATAGTGACGCCAAATTATGGCTTGTTTTTTTTTTTTTTTTTTTTTTTCCAAATTCAGCTAAACTAAACAAAAACAAAGGCCATAACAAGCTCAATTTTGTAGAAAGTTTTAATTTTTCATGCTTCATACCTGGAATAATAAATTGACATCACTTCCAAAATTCAAACCTCAAAATCCCTCTTCAATTCCCACATTTTCCTCAGCAACAAACAAACACAGTCTGCACATCAATTCGACCAAAAAAACAAACGACAATAACAACGAAAGCCACAAACACATCGAAACCCTAACCTCCAACATACAACAAAATAAAATTACCAGAACACAACAAAATTACAAAATAAAACAAATCAATAATTTAAAATTTAAAAATAATTATCAACATAAAATTCAAAAACTTACAGAGAATTATAACTCAAATCTCGAAGAAGAAGACTCTGTACACTACTGGCCTTTCAGCGTTTGACATTATTATTATTATTATTTTGAATTGCAGTTAAGTGCCACGTAGAATGGGTGGAGAAATTCGAGGTTGGGAAATAAATGGACGGATGAGATTAGCGGGTGAGGTTATGTATGGAAATGGACGGGTGTGGTTTGATAATTGTTTCGGCGTTCTGCTTGAGCATCAGCGACTGCGAGAAGTGGTGGGGGTCCATCATCACCATCACCATGGGCAGAAAATGGCCATGGGAAGTTAACTTTAGCGGATGTTATTTGTTTTGTTATTTATTTGTCAATTTAATTCCCAATATATTTATATTTATATTTATATTTATATTTATATTTTGTACAATTCATTTTTAATTAATTAATTAATTAAAAACAAATTTAGTATTGTTAATTGACATGAAGATACTAATTACTATTTCTGAAGTTTTATTATGTGATAATTGAAAATTATAATAATTTAAAATAAAATAATATGATTTTGTTATTATTATTATTATTATTATTATTATTGTTTGATTCCTTTGACACAATATAAAGTGGGAAATTCTCATTAGAAAATAAAAAAGAATAATTGGTAATTTGTCGATCTTGATCTTGACATGACCAGGTGTTGATTTAAAGAATTAAATAACTTAGATTAGAGATAGAGATGAGAATCTCAATTAATTGTGGAGGAAACTTCAAGGACAAGGGAGACAAGCATGTAACATCATACATAGCCCATTTTCTAGGCCCAAGTGCATTTGGATGCTTAATCCATTTACATTTATTGAATTAAATAATGGGCATTCAATATTAAGTTTTGCCACAAATGGGATTAAATTAATATGGCTATAATATGTAATGCTTGGCCATTGCAGAAATGAGAGACAAAATAATCAAGGAAACACTTTCTAAACACAAATGTAGGTGGATTCCATTTCCATACCCATGGCAAAATCAGGGTGAGAAAAAAAAAAAAAAATAGCCCCATCATGTATAAGCTAAGTTGACTAGTAAAAACAGCACAACTTCATCATGCATCAGCATTAAAGAGGAAAACCCAAAACATATTGAAACCTAAAGCTAGGCCTAGTTCATAAGATCAGACTTACAGAGATCAAACTTTATTGAGCATACGACCTCTACAACATTTGCTTATGCTTCAATTTCAAACCTTGAACATTTGATGGAGCCCATAGAAATGTCAATTTCAATCAAGTTTTCTTCTTCATTCACCTCATTAATATCTGCAAATAGCTCTGATAGGCCTTGCTGTCTGATAAAGGATTCAGGCAAGAAATCAAGCAAATTATTTGACTGCATTACTTTTTGCTTTGGCTCCTCATTCAAACAAGTAGTGGAATCACTTCCTGGAATGGCAATTTCAATGAGGCTATCTTCATCATCTTCAGAGACTGAATCACTGGAAATCAATCCATTTTGATCCACATTGTTGCATCTCATCCAATCAATTTCTAAGTTTTCACTTGAAACTGACTCACCACTGCTTTCACTGTCTGATAGAAAATCTGCAGGTTCATTTGTAAAGCCAACTTCACTTTGTTGAACTGCAAATTCATTTGGTGCAATATTTTCAAGCTCTGGCTGTAGTTTCTCCTCAACTTCATTTTCAGGGTGGTTTCTTATTGGATCACATATAGGATTTTCATCTTGAACTGAGTTCTCAACTACACAAATCTGCTTCTTCTTTTTTGAGAATGTGACGAGGAAAGTAGTTGACAGAATCAAGATTGGGATTGTAACTTTGAAAGAAAAGAGACCAAAACCTAGGAAATAAGTAAAAACCAGAGAAGGAACAAAGACTGCAATATAAAGCAAAGAAGGCTTGGACAGAAACAATGAGGAACAGATTTGAGACTTTGATGGTTTTCCCATATTCAGAGATCTAAAAATAACTGAATAGATCTATAAAGCAGCAGCTGGTGTGTTTCTCGTATGCATGTTTGAACCAATACCAATACCAGCTAACATCTGTAAACAATAAGAGTCACAGCTTTTTACTGGGTTTGGAAAGTAGAAGTTTCAAAGAGATATGAAAGTACTGAAACAAATTTCTAGAGGAAAAGAAGTTTGATACTTTCAGTGCATGCTGAACGTGGAGAAGAAGCAGAAGTAGTATTTACCAGATTCTTTATACCTGATCTAGCGAGCTTCCTAGAAAAATTGTAGTTGACTGCTGGAAAAATGGGCATTTCTTGGACTGAAATCACTTATGTAAAAGCACAGCTTTTTACTAGAAAAAAAAACAGATGGCCTTGTGTTTTCTCTTAAAAGATCAAATAGACTTTTGTTCTTATCTGCAATTGATTCTCTTGAAAGAAGCAAACACTGTAGTTTTTACTTTTATCATTTCAATTTTCACAACCTCAAAAAGCTTTGGAATTGTCAATCCATGTGCCACACACACACCTGCTCTCATCATATGCCACTGTAAAAGCCAATAAAAACAACCCATTATACAAATATTTACCTACTCACATCTAAAATCTCACTTGCCTTAACATGGGTTTTTCTTTTTCCAATTAATTTTAAACCAATGAGCCTAGTAACACGAGCTTGTAAGCTATGTATATTGTATCAGTACAACCCTTTGCTACAATATTAAAAAAAAAAATTTTAAAAACACTATTCAAATAATATATCTTGCAAGCTAAAAATACAGGTCGAAAAAAGGCAGACCTGTCTACAAAATTGGCGGATACAATAAATCAAAAAGGAAAGGTCCTGGGCAATTATGACAAACCCATTTTCTTTTGTCTGCAATAAATAGCAAACGCATAGAAGAAAGGAAAAGAAATGATATTGTCGTATTGCTCCATTGCTTCTGAATAGATGTTTTTGGCTGGTACTGTCAGGAAGGAAACCCATTCCTTGCAGCCTGTCTTCACAAGCAAATAACTACACAGTGGAAAAGAAATGAAATTATGCACTGTTGACTGATTTTCAATGAATGAATCAATGTATGATGGCTCTATTTATGACAAGCAAAAAGCTACTGTTTCATGCCACCGGCTACATTAATCAACTATCATATTCCCAATTTATTCACATATACGTAATTTTTATTTATATACTTCTGTGGGTTTGGCTTAAAAGTAGACTTTAATTATGGTAATTAAGCACGGTATTTATTGTCCGGTGGAAGGCAATTGCAAAGATTGCCTTGCCTCCTTAATGATCTCACTCGTGCATTCCAAGTAATGATGTGTGTTTTCGTAAATGGGAATTCAAGTGATAATAAGGTAATGTCACTTTGCTTCTAATTCATAAGTATTTGCATACCTCTGCATAATACCCCAAACAAACCTACTCTAAATCACCACCGCACATCATCAACTCTAAAACGAATCAATCCCAAAAACTTTAATGACAAAACTATCCTTAACACCATCCGCCAGTGTGGCAGTGTCAATTGACAATTGTAAAACCAAAGCGATCAACACCATCAGGGCAATTTGGGCAATTTGGAAATTGGATACGAATAAAAA
Organism: Cedrela odorata; assembly: GCA_035584115.1. Taxonomy (NCBI): domain Eukaryota; kingdom Viridiplantae; phylum Streptophyta; class Magnoliopsida; order Sapindales; family Meliaceae; genus Cedrela; species Cedrela odorata. The sequence goes on along the minus strand of JAXCLQ010000005.1, from coordinate 9,223,031 downwards.
TCAAATCAAAATTAACACA
>JAXCLQ010000005.1:9206214-9222912 GCA_035584115.1 Cedrela odorata | reverse complement strand
AAGGGTGGCGTTTTGAACTTGGAAGTGATGTGTTGTTGTGTACATTATAGCTCATACATAAATCCCATGCACCAATAGTTCTTATAAGAATTTGAGTTTATTTATTTGCATTGCATGGATTGACTAGTGCTTGAGTTTTCCTTTTTAATGCAAGATTGTTTATGCTATAACCAATTTCTTTTGTACTTCTTTACTGTCTTCCCATTTTTTTTTACCATTTGTTAATATATATATATATGTATATATTTCTGTATCTATTATATGCTGCTGCTAAATGCTGATATATAGCGTTTCTAAGTAATCAGATATTAGGTAGACATGATAAACTTCAAACTTACATATATAAGCACATTTTATGTTTATTTTTTATTTTCAGTGGCATGTTTGTGCTTAATATGTATGTTCAACAACCGAATTTTATCATTTACTACTTGTACGTTCATCAATGTATCATACTTCAAATTTAGTTGTCTTTAGTATATTTTTCACACTGACTTTAATGTTTGGCTTGTGATGCTGTATGTCAGACACTGAGGGATTCGTGATACCAAGCTTGGGAATAGGAGACCCAGATGAAAGTAAATCTGATGCTTTAGAAGTAGAAAGCTCAAAACCTCCTTCTCCAAAGGTCAGTTGCAAGCTATATTTCTTTATCTTTAAAGGGCAAAAAAAAATCATAATTAGATATGACTGCTTGTCCATTCAAGCTTGTTGTTTATCATGGAGACCTAATAACAATGACTATATATATATATATATATATTTTCCCTTTTGGTGCGTTCCAGACTAAAAAAGAAGAGAACATCTATCTTGGACCACACGGTGCTCCACCTTCACAATCAAAGCATCAGGAGCTGAACTCTTCCAGCCGTAAGCAGCGATTTAAGCAGAAACTGAAGGAAGCTGACCGGAGGACCGGTGGATCTGGGCGGGAGAATAAAGTGGAAAATCTGCGTGAGCTTGTGGGTGGTGGTGGGAAACTAAGTGTCAACATGTCAAAGGGCGGGTCTACTAGGGATTGGCTTGACCCGCATTGCCATGAATCGCAGTTTGAGAAGTGGTATACCCAGTGAGTGGAGCTTTGGTTAGCTTGAGATACTTCCATTGACAAACTTGACTTTGGTGGCAACCACTATCATAAAGTCTAATCTCTTTGGAGACAACATTTTTATTGAGCCATGTATTTCGACAATAAGTCTTTAGTTAAACCTTTCGCAGTTATTTTTATTGCAGAAAACATTACAGTAATAAAAATTTTGTTCAATTCAAGTTTTACTTGGATTTCCCTGTTGCCTAAGGAACCAAACCTGTACTTTCTAGTTATTGCCTTGCTGGAATTGATTTATGCTATTATGCCCATCCTCAGGCAAATGATTTGTTTGGAAAGAGTTTCAGCTCCAGGATAATGGGGAAGCGAAAGAAGCACAGTACCTCATAGAAGTAATGATTTTGACATTCTATTGCATATTTGCATACCAAAATAAGATTTCATCATTACTCAGAATACAAATACAAAGTTGCTTGTAAAAAATAATTTAATCATTCTAAAGAATCAATGCCCCTATTAAAAAAATGATTTTTGACGTATTCCTATCCTCAATGATTTCATGATTTCTACGTGATCTGTTCTGATGTTACTGCTCAATAAGTTTTCATGTCACATCATAAGAGAACGTCCATTTAACATTTTGCTCATGAACAATATGCTATTTTAGCGGTGGAAACAGTGATTTTTTGGCATTCTAAAATTTCATTTAATGCCAAGGAATTCTAATCCAGTTGCAGTAGGTGTCAAACCATGCTGAGACAGATACTGGACGTCATAAAACTTACTCAGATGCCTCAGCCCACTGTCGCATAGAATGGTTACTATCGTGTGACCGGGGCCAAGCGATTGTGCCACTCTGACGGCTCCAACACAGTTCATTGCTGAAGAACTCCCAAGAAAGAGCCCATCATTCTTCACAAGAAACCTGGAAAGTAAAGACGATACGTGTTAAAGCCAAGTGAAGCATCCTATTGCTTCCAAGTTAATTGGATGGAAGGAATTGGGTGCGTTTTCCTTTATACAGGTGCACCTTTATCATCTCAGAATTTTATCCAGAAAGGGAAAAATAAATGTAAAATAGTACAAGCGGCATAAAACCACCGTCTTTGATTCCACTACAACATCCAAAGGAACTCACTCTCAACAATGAAAGAGTTAAGTATGGACCAACCTTGACATTTCAACAGCCTCCTGATCTGAGCCTCGAAAAGCCCCATCAAGTTTTGCCATCATAAAATTTTGCGTTAGTCTGTTAATCCCAATCCCTTCTGTTATTGTGTCAAATGGATTCTTCAGTCTTCGTCCTTCAGCTTCCTCTTTAGTGTACATTACTCCTCTTGTTACCTTATTAAACAAACTAGAACCTGGAGGATCTATCAGGAAGCATTTTATATTTGGATTCTGTTCCTGTAGAACACGTCAGAAAAAATTTTAAACAACATCCTGGCATAATGTGCATGAAATTTGAGATGAAGAAAGATTTTTGACCTGGAGAAACCTGGAAACACCAGCCACAGTGCCACCTGTGCCTGCAGCAGCAACAAATGCATCTAAACGACCACCAGTCTGTTCCCAAATCTCCGGCCCGGTACCATCATAGTGAGCCCTGAAGTTTGCCATATTTTCAAACTGATCTGCAAAGAAACCACCAGTACAATCACGGGGAAAAGTTGAACTTTGTTTTGCTTCATGAGATCCGTAACCATTAATATGCTCGCTCTCTTTGCCATCTTTGAAGGCAGCTTTTCGATGCTTTGATGCTAATTCATTCGCTTCCAATGCCCGTCTCCTTGCAACATTGACAAAGTGGTCTCTGTGTGTGATTGACACGGGTCTTACCCTCTCTACAGTTGCTCCAAGAGCCTCAATAATTTGAGACTAAAGAGAAGTTCCAATAGAGTAACGGTTTAATGCATTGGAATAGGAAGAAAGTAAGAGAGAAATGATAGCAAGATTTACAATAAAGCTAGTCGAGGGTCTGGAAATTTTCCACCATCTTATTCATTCACTATAAAGGATGCATCACTTCTCCCATGCACCTAACTGCTGCATTTCCACCTTTAAGAATGCATAATTAAGTTGCATGTCATCCTTCCATGTTTATTACGTAAATAAAATTAACAATTCAGGTGAAACCCAAGAAGCAACCTCTTTTTGGATGGAATTATTAAGAAAAAATATGCTTACAATGACTTTTACCAATACGTATTTAAAAATGATTATAGGATCTGCCTAGGAAACAATATAGTTGTTCTTACATTTAATGTGAATCAAACTAAATTGCCTCTGATACAGATATTTTCACATAAGGCAGCGACAGGACTCTCAAGTAAATATGAGTTTCAGGAATCATAAGCCATAACATTATTTTCCAGTTAATTTATTCAAAATACAAAAGTTCATACCTTCTCAATGGCAGCATCATCAGGGATAACAACATGGCATTTGCATCCATAGTTTGGAGCAACAGTAGCAATGCTTATGGCAGTGCTTCCAGCACTCCCTTCTGTTACTACCCCACCCTCACTTAGCTTGCCCGATTCCAGAGCCTGTACAGAGCTACACATTATAAAATCTCTAAAAATGGAAATCTAAGTGCCCTTTTGGTTTCCCAATATCTCAAAGCAACCAAATAAAATAAGAAAACAATTTACCTCTTCAATAATCTTGACAGCAACTCTATCCTTCACACTGCCTCCCGGATTCAAAAACTCGCACTTTCCAAGAATCTAAAACAACCCAAAAAAAAAAAGATTAACAAATCAACCAGAAATAAAAAACTGATCTTCCTCCAAATACAGGCACATAAAACATGAACAAGACAGGAAAACTAGAAGATAGAGAAACAATTGAAAAGAAAAAAAAATCGGAGCTTGAAATCAAACAGAAGATGAAATCTAGCTTGAAGAAAGCGACAGACGTAGATTACAACTTACCTCACATCCAGTGGCTTCGGAGAGGCTGTTGATACGAATCAAAGGAGTGTTTCCAATGGCGTCAACGAGTCCTTTTCTGGGTTTTAGTTTCTTCTTCTTGCCCAAAAATAAAGGCAGGTTCCTTCTTTTGTTGGATTTACAGAGATAACAGTAAAAGACGACGGCTATGGCGATAGCGGCAGCCGCTGCAATAGCTCCCTTGTCTCTCGGAGGCGCCATTGTTGCGGTTCGACTGTGAGACCTTCAAAGTTAGGAAAACTTACGAAGCAAACAACTACTTATTCAATGCTATCGGACGCGTTCGATTTTGTTGAAACGAGTCGTCGTTTAATTATATTATTACAGTACGCTAAGTCGGTTAATGGTTATTTTTATGCCATGGTGTATATTTGGCGTTCGATTTAGATGAAACTTAACGATTTGTCGGTTGAGGTTATTTTAATAGGAAGACTAGTCTTCCAACTATTCCAAAAGTTTATAGTAATTTATAGAATTTGATGTGCTTTAGTAATATATTTGTAATATTATACGTGTAATTAAGTGATAATTATAACATAATATCATTTTAATTGCACGTCTAATAATAGACAAGATTGGTGTTAACACATAATTAGTATGATTTCATTTTAATTAACATGGAACTATCTAATATGTAAAATTAAATTTTAATCAAGATTTTAGCAATGTCAATTGTATCAATTTTTGCGTTACATATTTATTTGAAGGTTTTTTTTTAATACATAGGTCAATTTATGTGTTAGTTTATTTTGATATAATAAATTGTTTTATTTAAATTAGATTATCGACACTAATTAAATTTAAAATTTTAATTTAATTAATTTTTATAGAAGTGGATCAAACAAGTGATATAAATATGATCCGATTCAATAATATTGTATTGTAATGCCATTTAATTTTAAGTTTATTATATTTATATTAGATATAATCACAAGACTTAAATTTCGTTTAATATATAATAAATTGTATTAAAAATTAAGGTTATTAAACATTATTTTAGTTTTATTTTCACGATGCAATCGATTAAAATTAATAGCTTGTTGAGTAAATTTATAATTTGTCGAGTAAAATTAATAATTTAGCGAGTAAAATTATTAATTTGTTAAGTAAAATTTATAATTTTTTGTAAAGTAAATTAACAGATTATCAAGTAAATTATAATTTATGGGGTAAAATAGGGTAGCTATTATCGTTTGGAATGGGGAATTATTCCAGTTTGGAATAACTTTTAAGCCTCGAATGACTCCAAATCCACCATGCCAGATCTTTATCTTCCTCCGCAAACTTACAAAAACTTGGGTTTAAAAGTGAATAAGTTTCATTTCAAAACACAAACAGCCGACTGACAGATTATGTGAAACGACAAATGGGTATGTCGTCATATCTTAGATGAGAAATGTCATACTCACCCTTCTTCCCCGCCTCTTATAATTAGAATTTAGAAACTTGAGAGTGAAAATCACTCACTTCACTCAAAGTTGTTACAAAAAGGGGATGTTATTAATATCTCAATTTCAATATAATCATTGTCATTATCGTCTAATTAATATAAATAATTAATAAGGTAGTTGGTTCATTCGCCAACATTGCATTAGAAATGGGCATTTTAGGAAAAAAATAAAAACTAAAAAATAAAAAATGACCCACAGAAAAGAAAGAAGCATGGAAAGTGACCAAACTATGATGAAAGTTCAAATTTTACCATCTTTCATCCATCCATCTCTATTGAAAGCCAACGAAAACAATCGTTTGTCTCAGAGAATCTCTGTACAAATAGAAATAGAGATAACAACAACAACAATAACACTAATCAATCAAACCCACCCCTCCACCTTCTTTCTTTCTCTCTCTTTTGTTTATTTTTACTAGAGAAACCAATAACAATCAATTCTTCTTTCTCAATCTGATTTCTCTCTGTCAAGCTATGGAGATCCAAGAAAAGCTTCTCAAGTTCAAGTTCTACATAATCTTTGCCCTCGTTTTCTGTGTTATTATATTGTCTATTATCGTTCTTGCTCCAAGTTTCCTCACCATTTTAGCCTACTTCTGGCCACTATTTCTGTCCACAGCTCTTTTTCTAGTTGCAGTCATCTTCTTTGGGAAGACATCAGTTCCAGCTTCAGATTCCTCTTCTTCTTCCGGTGAAGGCCTTCTGGATTATGTTGCTGGACATCATCATCAACAACCTACAGTCGCACCACCACAAGTTGCAGTAGAAGCAGCAGCAGATGAAACTTGTACTACTTTCAAGTCTGAGTAATAATATCTTTACTTTGTAACTCCATGATCAGATCCTCATTTCATCTCACAGTGTAATAATAGTTAATAATCTCTAACTTTTTTCTCTATGGGTTTTCATTTTTGTTCCCTTTTGGACTTTGTAGTTGACAGAATGTGATCTGTAGATTCTGGGAAGAACAAATAGTATTATTATTAGAAACAGTTTTCTGTTCTCTTTCTTTCCTCCTTTGATATTTGGGTTGATAATAGTGGACCCCTTAGCTTTAATTATTGATGTTCATCATCATCATATATAATGCTCTATTTATGCTATGCTTCATCACATCTATTTAATACCATAAATTTCAAAAATACATATTGACAACTTGAAGGTAGAATATGCTGTCATTATGTTAGGCTTCCACGTATGCCCTAAATGTTTTTACCATGCTTAGATCTCTTTTAAATAAAAATTATTATTTAATAATATAATATAATGTTTTCCCCTTGATTAGAAGAAAATAATTAAATAAATATTAATTATTATATTAGTTTCTAAGAAAGTACTTTAAAATTCAAAATAATAATGATAATCATCATGGATTCTCGAGAATTTTTTATTTTTATTTTTTTCACTTTGTACAATTAACTTCGTGCTCCACACATGGCCTCGGCGGTCTGTTTAGGTACTACCCAGCCTACTCTATGCTGTCTGCAATTGTACTACATCTGACGTTAGATTCACTTCTCGTGTGGATCCAGACACGGTTTTTATCTTATGATATGATCATAAGTTGACCAAAAGTCGCTAGTTTGTGCTTGCCTGGTCAACTGTGGATCTAGTGGGTTGGGTGGAGCTAACATAATTTGTGGCGAAGATTGAGCTCAAGAGTCGAATGATCATCATTTGATGATGGGACCACGTGGACTGGGCCCCAATTTCTCAATCATTCGAATTAAGACATTGCATTTGAAAAGTATTGGGTTCTTGCTGGCAAACTTACACGGATTTGATTAGGTTGTTGGGCTGGACCGGGTCTAAACTTTTCAACGGTAACCAAGAAAACAGACAGCTAAGTTTGGGCAGCAGTTTATCCCAACAGAACAAAAGTAGATCGCAAGGGAGCTTCACATTGACAATGAAAGTGGATGTTAATTTACAAAAGTAGCTCAAAAGTATTATATTTTTCTCATAAATGCAGTAATTATTAGTATTTAGCTGATGGAACAGTCGGCTCGGCTCGGCTCGGCTCAGTTTTTTGTTTGAGGATCTTGGGCAAGAGTTATATCCGACCTCGACAAGGTTCCTGACTGATCAACATCAAGATCCTCGAACTCTTCCATTACTAGTGCAATATCTTCCTGGTTAATCTTCCCCATTTCTTTTAGCTTATATATTACGAAATCAGCAGCACTGCAGAAATAGAGGAAGGTGAAAAAAGAATCAATGGTAGTCTAAACTAGAAGCAATGAGGAATATGGCACAAGAGACCATATAAGCAAACAAGAAACTGAACAAGAAGAGCACAAGCTTAAAATCTTTATCAATTAACTTACCTAACAACACCGTCTTCATCAATATCAGCTGCCTCCAAATCTACGTTTGTCATTCTCCGAGTAAGAACCCACTTGACAAGCGCCCTTTGTCTGTTTTCAGTATTTAGCTCGGCAACATAGATATAAAACTGAGCTAAAGAAAGAGTACTGGTTAAAATCCAAAATACAGCAAAAATACGTCCTCCTGTAGTTGAGAAGCTCCTATCACCATAGCCTAAGGTTGTGACGGTAGAACAAACGCAATAGAAAGCATCGATAAGGTCCATTTTCTCAACTAAAAATAGGAAGATGGTCCCAACAAGAATGAGAACCAACATAAGGATCAACATCAAGATGCACTTGTACCTCACTTTGTTGGTTTCAATCTCCTTTAGAATATCAGTTGGGCCAATTTTTTGATGCATGTGCAGGGCTTTAACCAGCAAAATTTCCTGCTTCTCGACCAAATAATCTGCTGCTTTGCTCAGTATTAATCCACCTAGAGACATCCCTGAGAAGACAAAAGCACAGGCAAGAAGCTTTGATAGGACACTATTAGGCACAAGATCTCCATATCCAACCGTCGTCATTGTCACGATGCAGAAATAAACAGAATCTAGAATTCCATTTGTTTTCTGTCCTTTGATTTGGTTCCCGACAGTGTAGAAGCATATGGTGCCCATGCCAAGGTAGACGGCGATGTATACAGCCACCTTCCTAAAATTTGGGTGGGGTTTGCCAAAAATGGTTTCAGAAGATGGAATTGATTCTTTGCCAATCATGTCTGGAGCAACAACATCTGCAAGGGGAGCACTTCTACAGCGACGAAATCTTCTTCTCTTAAGAGCATCTTTGTTATTCGTTTGAGGTGTTGGATCTACTAATCCTAAGAGCAACGGCTGATTTGCATCATTGCAGGCCATTGGGAGATAGCAAAAGTTGATCACTATTCAGACCTGCAAATTATTCGACATATTAACCTAATGACATCAGCTAGGTTGTTCAGAACCAACTTCTTCAACCTTTGGAATTGTGAACATAGTTCATTTTGTATCAAATGGACATGATGTTTTGGGCAGTAAGCTTTTACATCACAAATGTAATTGCCATTAAACCTAACAGATTTTTTTGAAGCCCTTATCTAATATAGTCTAAATAACCAAATTTTCATTCCAAATTATGGACAAAATAGTTTTAAATTCCAGTTTTCTTCCCAGATTGATCCAATTCCCTTACTTTTCTGTCCCAACTCCCAAGTCAACAGGAAGATGACATATCCAAAAAATTCTTCAAATGATCGAATAATCCAAGTTATGATATACTACGACTTCCTTTTTTCTTTTTCCCTATTTTAGGAAAAATTAACTGAGATAACTAATCTGGATCCAAATACAAATAAACCAAGCATAATTCTAACCTATGCAAGATTTCTGTAGTAATGATTTACTAACAAACACAACGCCCAACATTAAATTTTCATCTATAAGCAATAAACAAAAGAACATATAAAGACCATAATTAAACTAAATGCTTTCCAAATTAAAGATGCAATTCTCAGCATCAAAATAAAACAAATGTATATCCAGAAAGAGCATTAATGAAGTTTAGAGCCCTCATATCAAGCTGACATAGCACAACTCCACCCAGATCAAGCAAGAAACTAGTATAAAGAGAGTGTGTTGTGAGACTTACCAGAAGAAGCAAGCTTCTTTATAAACCCAATTTTAAGTGCTTTTCACAAGAAGGAATTCTTTATAAAACTTCTCTGAAAATTCCCGGAAGATTCAAGCAATTTGATCTCTTCTGCAGTCACTTGGCTGTTTTCAGCAGAGAAAGCTAAATTCTGTATACTTACTCCCTGGAGTTTCGGACAGAAGAATGAAGCTGTTATAAGATCTGGGAAAGATAACGGACACAAGTTATTCGGTTCGGTTTCTCTGGAAGATCTCAACCTTTGTTGGCTGTTAGTTTTTATTATTATTAATGTTGGTTTTACTTGAACTTAATAATTATACAAAAGGTAAATGAATTGGGCCAGGCCGGCATTTTAATCTCCGAATGTTGAACTTCGGATCGGGTATAAATAGATCCAATTTGATTCCGTTTTGTGAACACCTTTTAGTCTTAACAAACAACATGAACACTTACAAAAAATAACGAAATATGGAGGGAAACCGTCGGAGCTCTCAACATGAACATGCCGAATTGCTTCGAGAAATCAGAGGTTTTTAGTGGCAACAAAAGCAAAGAAAGCAACTTTCATTCCGATTTCTCTATAATTTTCGTCGATTCTTTTAGGTTTCCGTTTTCAAGTTTATATACGTCTGTCTGTTTCTTGCAGAGTTCACTAAGTCAATTGTGAAAGAACTAAGCGGGGACGATTACCATTGATTTCCATCAACCGGTTCAGAAACTACTGCTCATGTCTCGATGCACACTGGTTCGATCATTTTTTATTCTTATAATTTCATGATTTATGTGCAAATTGCTTAGGTGTTTACGAGAATTTGTTTTGAATTAGACTGAAATTTGAGTTGAAATAGTTATTAATTGATTAAGATGTGTTTGGGAGATGTCAGTAGAGAGTGCTTTTATGTAAAAGTATTTTCATTTATCCTAATGGTTTTTGGCTATTTTAATATTATTTTTGAAGATGCTAAAATAACTTCCGAAGCACCTTTAACACGGTTGTGTTTGTGTGTGAATGTGTTTCCATGTGCTACTATTGCATTATGCAGTTCCTGCAGCTACGATTTGTCAAAGGGACAGGAAATTCTCACACTTGAGAAGCAATGCCATGTGCATAGAATAGGTGAGTTAGGTGCACTATACTGGCATAATGGAGTTCAAGGACTTATTTGATGAAGTAATTGACAAGCTTTTTGCTGACTGATTTTATTGGGGCTCAGATTTTATTTGCTTTTGATTATTTTTCAGATGTTTTTCTCAGAGTACTTCTGATCGTTCAACAACTTCTGCAAGAAAACAGACATGGGTCAAAGAGATATATTACATGCATCCTTCTGTGATTTCAGGTGAATCTGGATTAATTTCAGTCTTAATGTCAATTGTGATTTTACTATAAGCTGCACTTCCATGGGATTTTCATGCAAAGTTATTCTGTATTTTGGCTTAAATGCAATGTGAAAAATAGCATCCTTTCTCATGCTATAATGTTGCACGGAAAAATAATTATCTTCTTATATCCTAACATTATTGGCATGTTTTAGGATATTTTTGTCTAATATTCTAAATTCTTATGAGTTTGTCGTGAGTAAATTTGGTGAAGCTAAGACTTTTGCATGGATATCAATTGTCTGCTTCAAGATGTCAAAGTTTTTCTTTTTACATTCTTGGTTTCCTATCTTAGTTTTTATGTTTATTTTGGAATGCAGAACAGTCAGTTGTAGACCGAGCAATTAATGATATATGCATCCTTCTGCAGTGCAGCCGCCATCATCTAAATGCCAGTATCAGAGAAAATTTAATGTGATCTTAGAGGCAGAGGTTCATTAAACAGCTGATAAATTGAATTTCAGCTAGCTGCACCTTCTTGTTGTTTGGTGTAGAAAGGTTGATTTCATGAGGTGTGGAAATGGTTTATTGAATTATAATGGATGTGTCCATGGCTTTTGAAAACAATTAAATGAAACAAGTCTTTTCTTGTCTTGTATTGTCTCTTTCAAAGCTAATTTAAAAGGACCCATAACTTTATCTAGAAGCTTTATGTTACATGCAGTTCAGAAGTCTGAGAAAATGGATTTATCTATTCAATCAAAATCATCTGCTTCTTGTTTGCCACACCCTACAACATGTACAAATGTGGATCATTGGGAAATAATACATATCAATCCATATCTTTTCTTTTTTCTTTTTCTTTCTTCAATTAATGTATGTAACAGATTGTTGTTGTTTGTTGCCACATTCTTATTGGCCAAGACTACAAGCAATATAATTATTAACTTCAGAGTGTGTATTTATATGGTGAATGAATTCCTTCCTATCTTGCTTGAGTTGTATGTGAAATCACATCATGGTTTTGGCCTGTTGTTGCCATCAATAATTCCATGTACTTTCATCAGTATATAAGCTTGTTGATTTCTGTATGGCAACGTTTGCAGAAAGAACTGAATTGATGTAACCTGAATGCATTTGTGGCACAGATTCTGGAATATCTAGTCATAATATTTACTTGTGGATCATATCATATGAAAGTTGCAGGTTTTAATGGCGTGTGTTGGCAGTTGTATTAATAATTATTGTTGCTCAGGATAAATTTTCCATATGCTATATATATAGAATGTATTTTCTGTTTGCTAGCACATTGAATTCTTGCTTTCTAAGTTAAAGATTTTTTCGGTAAATTATTGGAATCTGAAGTGAAGTGATACATCTAGGTTTCAATGGGCCAGTTTCCATTGATTCTCAGATACCCCACTTCATAATTGATTTAATTTGGAGAAAGCAATGCATTATTTTCAGGATCTGGACAACCTTAGTTTTGTTTGCACCCTTGGGTGTATATATCTCTCATTATTGTGGTTTGGATTCAGCCAAAATGATTTTACCAATTCATCAGCTCTGCTGGTCAGCCGACTGACTTGACACTCACCCTATCGTTCATCTCACACATGTACAGCTGAACTGTGAATCCGGGATTGCAGATTTTAACATCCAGTAATTTCATAACCTTCACCTAATACATCCTTGTTAGTCTTTTCTTGCACTCGAAGTAGGAAAACAAGACACAGTTTCAGGAACATAAATGTTAGAATTAAACTTATATCTGATTTCTCTATTATTCATGGATAAACTCTTTTCTTTGACAGTTTCAAAATATTTATTAAAAATCTTTCATCATATGAATATATTTTTTTGCCTCTTTAAGTGAAGAGAGGAATGATGTGCCAAAATAGAGTGAATAAAACATGAATCATTCAATGTGAAATTGATTTCACTTTGAAGAAAGAGAACCCACCCCATATCCATATTTAAGAAGTAAGTAGAAGAGGAGGAAGAAATATAAATTAGAATATAAGGGATGAAAATGAAAGGTCTTGAGTTTATAACCACATAAGTGTAAAGAGGTCATCGATTCTTTTGCCACCTGTATTAGCATATTGCAATTCCAATCTCTTTCAGCCATAAGAACATATTTATGTGTCATTTTGCTGTAATAACATTATTATCAACCCTTTTTAACTAATAATGTTTTCTTTTCCCTTTATTAGATTAGCAGCTACCACTAGTTAAGTATGCGTTTGTCCATTTTCAAAGTACTCCTTATACATATCAAGAACTGGAAAGAGAGATTCCATAATTATAAAAACTGAACGAGTAGTTGACATGTGTGAATGTGAACTTGATATATTGTCTGAAAAAGTTGCAGAACATCAATCTTCTGGGTGTGTTCTTGGCACTTAGCAGAATACATACATGTATGTAGATGCATGTACAAGTTTTGGTATAACATGGATACAAAACTTAAATCTGAATACATACATGAATGGTGTCGAACATGAGCCCACTATGATAATTATCACCAACTAATATTTTAACCAGACCTAACTCCATTAACTAATTAATTGAAACCTTAAATCTGGCGTGATTTAGACAAGAAGCTAAGCTTAATTAGCCGATCAAATCTCTTGTTTCTTTAGAAGCCATCATTATTCTTATTAACTAAGTTTTGCTTCCACTTAATTACTTTCTCACCTTTGTCTCTTACCAAAAATGTTCCCAAGTCGATGGGAAAATCTTTCCACCTGTTGAAAATTCTCAGCACTCGAACATCAATTAAATTTAGGAATAGCAATGCTATACAAATTCGTTGTATTATTATTGTTATATAATAATCATCAGATCAATCCTTATCAGATGGACCTCAATGTCCAATAAAAAGATAACAAGAAATTAATTATCTTGAATGAATGATACAAGCCACAAGAGCAATATTCATAGTCATATGTAGCCCTCCTAGCTACCTCTTTTATTGAATCATTATATGCTAACCAAATGAAAAGCCTTTGTAAATTAAATGTATACACACACATGGCATTATTATTTAGGTGGGATCAGTTAGTAACATCTGATTGGATGACTTTTAATTCAATTTCAGATTTTAATTAATAGTTACAGGAAGTAAATTAATCCCAGATAATCTCAACCACATCTCTGATCAGGAAAATTAACAATAAGCATATGATCAAAAATGCATGGGAATTCCTTTTTGGTTTGAATAATTGTGTAATTAGCTATATATGTGGATTATATTATATGCAATAATTGAAAAATATAATATAAAATTTAGAAATGAGCAAGAACAACCTAAGTAATTAGACATATAACTCTATGTACAACTGAAAAGGCATATAAAATTATGAAAATTAATTATACATATATAATATGAAGATGTTGATGTTGATGTTCTTTCTCTAAACCATGATTAGTTGCCGTCGAGCTTCAATCCTTAATTCTTCTTTCATTTTCCTAATGAAATCATCAAATTTTTTGTTTAACTCTTCTGTACTCAACTTCCCATTTCCTTCTTCTTCTTCTTCTTCTTCTTCCTCCTCTTCTTCTTCTTCTGCTATAAAGAAACAACCCTCAGGTTCTTCAATATTTTCTTCAAGAACATCTCCAGTATCTTCTCCTTCTCCTTCTTGTTCTTCATGTTTTTCCTCTGTGAATTTTTCAGCTTCTGTTTCAAGTACTTCTTCACTCTTGTACTCAGAGTTTTCTCTTCCCTCCATGGCATTTTGTTGTGTCTGATCAGTAATTTCTACAACAGCTTCTTTCTCTAGCAATGGCAATTGATCAGTTATTTCCATCATCATTTGGGACCGTGAATCATCGTCATAATTCTTGAAAGATTCATGATCTGTAAGATTATATTTGGAAGATGATGAAGAAGAAAATAAACCAGAGTACTTTGCAAGAAAAACAAGGAGTCCATTGCAAAGAAGGAATGTGCAGTTCTTGTCCAAGGTGTGGCTGAACAATTTTATGGGTAAAGTAGAGCAGTAGAAATTGAAATAATGGAGCAAAGACAGCAAAGTTGAGTTGGAAAATAAAAGGGAAAACACAGACACTGAAAGTATCAATTTGGTTGTAACCCGTTTCACAAACTGAGATTTTATAAAATGGCTCAAGCTCTTTTGTTTTTGAAACTCACTTTGATAATCCATGATTTCTTAATTCCTTCTATTTTGTTGGGGTTTTTTTTGGTTATTCTGAGAAGGAAGATAATGGGGAATGAGTTGAAATCTTGAAGAGTGTTGTATGAAAGTTGTGGGTTGGGACGTGCAGGTGAAGAAACCATGAACATCCTTATATAGGGAGAAATATTGATTGATAGAGCTATGAGTTTTACAAAAATAACCCTACTTTTTGCTTGCAATTTTTAGAAACATATATAGATATATAGATAAAAATAGGTCTTTTTATAACTAATGCCCTCGTAACAACACATGTTAAGAGAGATTTTTGACATAAAAAATTAAGAAAGAACAAATTAAACCTATGTTTTCTCACATAATTTATGCAATATTGCATCAAAAATCTCCTTAATATATGTCCTAAAAAAATTACACCATAAGATAATTGATATCATCATTTGTGTACATCTTTTAATTGTGAGTTCAAAGGCAAGCAACTACTATTGAGACTTACGTGATAAAATATGGTTGCCATTTGGATTTGGAGGACTTATTCCATTTACTTGATTGTTTTGAACTTTCTAGCTGTCCTCTCCCATTAGGTAAGAGTTATCTTCTTATTTACCATTTTGAAGATGACTGCTAGTTTTTTTTTTTTGGCTCCATGATTGAGAGAGAGTGGTGGCATTCTCTTAGTAGCTTGGGACCAAACCATCTTGGAGAAAAAGATAGCTAGCTACATGTATTTTTCAAAATTCACCCTAAATATATATACCATCTTGGTATATATTTAGATTAGAACAGAATAAGTTCCAGTAATTTTGTGGATGAAAAGTCATAATCTTCCATATACAAAAGACATTGTAGCTTTTTGTAATGGGTGATACTTTTTTTCTTTTAGGTTTTTAGTTGGAATTTACAAGCAAAAGCGATGGTTGCTATATGCTTTGTTTGGTTTTGGGATTTTAGATTTAGTGTTTTTGAGACTTGGACTTGTGAGCATAGTTGACAATCTTTATCAAAATTGTTTCTATCTTTTCTTTAATTAAGAGTATCAAATATTAGCTTAATTACAGTAACTTTTGAATAATTCTGAGAGGAACAAGTTTGATCATGCATAGGTGGAGTTTTCTGCAATAAATTTGAAACAAATCTATTAAGAGGTGCTCCACCAATTTGGAAGTATTATACAATGAATAGACAATCTCGAGATTCTTTTCTTACAAGCTAATCTATGGTAGACAAACAACAAGAAGTAAACAAAAATACTCAAGACAACATGAATATTCTCACAAGCAAAAACCAAAATGAGAGAGAACCACCTTTAATTTCTTCACCAAGTATCTAGAAAACCCACCAAACATTTCAATCAGTTTAGCCTTTAATTACTTGGCTATATTTTCTGTGTACAAGATTGGATAATTTTCTTATTAATCTTACTTAGCATATTAAATTAATCAATATACTCTCAAGTTTTCATGATATGAAGCAGAGGGCTACTAGCCTCTGAAAATTCTTTTACAAATGATTTTGACTCTTACTTTATTTTCCCTTTACTTTATTAATTTTCCCTGATTCCTTCCCTCAACCCCACCTTTTGATTTTGTTGGGTATGTAGAACCTGAAAATTATAGTATTTTAATTCTTTTTCCCTAACAATACTATATAAACTTTTTATGAAGTTTTTACTCATATACCCACGAAGCAGAAAAAGGGAATAAGTATGTAGAACAGTAATTGATCAATTATCAAGTGAAAACAATAATAATAATAATAATAATAA
>JAXCLQ010000005.1:9158738-9173920 GCA_035584115.1 Cedrela odorata | reverse complement strand
GCAGTTGGCAGCATAAGTGAGCATCAAATAATTAAGCAACTACTTTTTTTTGGATTTGTATGGTCTCAACATGTTGCCTTTGTGGATACTTATCATCAATGTGGAACGCAAAGAAATGTTACAAATGAACTATTTCTTCAATTATGAACTTTAAACTCTATACAGAGTTCAGTTTGTTCGCTATGTGTGCTGTTCTCTTTCTATGTAATGTTTGCTCATTGCCGGTTAACTTTTTGTAGAGTTGCAATGTGTAGTTCCTTTTTTTTTCCCTTTTAATCATGTTTTTTCTCTCAGTTTCACTTTGAATTTTGTTTACCGTACCCCATGTCTTGGAAGTTTCTCATAGTTTAATGTGATTTATGTTGTCAAAGATTGGGTTGGAGTTAGTATCAGAAACCTTAGTTCTGGTTTGCACTTCCAGAATGTATGACCAACAAATGAAAAGAATTGGTTTTGAGTTCGGACTCTGCCTTACATTTACTCATTCCTGGATAAATATAGGACTGTGATGAGCTGAGGTTCAAGGGAGTAACTAGTATGGGGGGTTTTGGTCTTCCTGAGAGGCGTTTGGGTGGAATTTCTCCTCAGCCTCCTCTTTCATCTCTTCGCCAAACTGCACTAGCTGCTGCAGAAAAGAGATCTCATGTGGGATCTCTGCTACCATCTGGACCTTAATGTCTCGGTGGTGACAAGTCCATTATGGTAGATCTCAGTCCAATACAAGCTGCTGCAATAGCTGCAGAAAGGAGGTTACAGGATGATCTCTGGTGGGGCTCTGAGTCTTCAGGGATTGGGGAAAGTAGCTCTGTTATCTTGGAAGAATTTATAGACATGCAGCAAAGGGCAGGAAACTTGAGGATTTCTAAAGGTCCAAGGGCAAATGCTTCGGCTGCAATATTTTGGAAAAATTCGTGAATCAAATGTCAATTTAAAATCCAATTTTGTTGAACTAGATGCAGATACTTCAACATCTGAGCCAACTCTTAATCGTGATGGCAGAACTCAGAAAAGCTGTAAATCATATAATAGTATAGTTTCTCAATCTAATTATCCTTCAGGTTCTGGTTTCGCAGAGTTATCCGGTGCTTCATTTTCCGCATCCATGTGTAATAATGATGCAACTCATAGTCCAGACGAAACTGCGACGTTGGACTGTGAAGCATGCACTTTTTTGAATCATGTATATGTCTTGAATTATGATAATAGTTTATTTAAACATACTTTGTCCTTATTTTTTCATTAAATATATAATGAAGATGTTTGCTGTTAGATTTTAGTTTCCCATGCTCTGTCCCGCTTAAGTTAACTCACTGAAAGGCAAGAGAAATTAGCTTTTAGGTTGCATATATTTTCCTGTTTAATTTTGGGATCTCTCGGTTGCTCGAAGCTGTGGATTGTTTTACAAATAAGCATTATAAAATAGAGTTTCCCCATATTTGTTTGAAATCTGGTTAATAGATGTCATATAATATTTTTCTGTTGAACATCACTGTAGAAACTAATGTCATTGTAGATATAGAGATACTTATCTTTTTCATAATCTACTACGGAAAATAGAATCATTGAGTTTCAGAACATTGCTTTTTTTCAATTTTTCAATCTGGCTGCCATCATACCATTACTTACACGAGGTTTTAATGATGCTGAATTGTTGCAGCTGTTAGTCCCAATATGTCAGGCTGCTAGCACTAAGAATAAAATATGGATCTGTAAGTACTGTAAGTTGGAGTACTGTGTGAAGTTGGACAAATGTTCAGCGTGGGATCAATGGAGAAATTCAAATGGTCCACCAATATCAACCGGAGCACCCTATCTCGGAACATGTGAATGAGAGCTGCAGTCTACACGGCCAATGGAATTTATTCACTTCAAAAGTTACAGGACATTCTAATTGCAAAGGAATGTTTTTGGCTCTGCTGGTTTTGTTTTGTCCATGACCATGTCTTTAGGAACAAGAGATTCTGAGATAGAATGTATTGATTTTGCTGGAATGGGCTTTTGTATTCACTCATTTTCTTAACATTTTATCCATTTTGTTGCTCGCTAGTTTGGTTTTTGGATTTTAAACCATTCTTGCAAACTGATTGCGCTTCATGCTTTTGCAATGGAAGAAGAACACGCTATGAATGTGGCAGATGAAACCCATGAAACTTCTTCTGGCTGTAGATACTCTTGTTCATGAAAGACTGTTGGAATCTGAATAGGTAAGGTAAGTGATAATTATCAGTTGGAAATGACGGGGACCAACGGGTCACATGCTGTTAGATAAATTATTTCATACACACCATTAATTTTGTAGGACACACTGCGATCTTGTCCGTGATTCAGATTTTCTATGAATCATTGCCGTTCGTGTGGCTTCTTGAAAGAAAAAAATCATCTGAACAAGTGGTTGAAAGGGATTATAGGTAGGGAGGGAGGGAAGGGGGGAAGACGGATACTTTAGAGAAAATGGGCAGCATTGAATTGAATGGATGGGTGATTTTTGAATAAATATATGACATAAAAGTAATTTAAAGTCTTGGGGGTGTGTGAGTGAATGCATATGCATATGCATGGATGCATGCATTGGGAAAGGAAGAAGACATTTGCTTCAACCCTAAATCATGAATCTGTATTAACTTAATTTGATGCTGCAAGTGCCCAAATAAAATAAGTTTAGAGAGAAAGTAGCTCCTTAGGTTTGGCACATGACTAGGGAGAGAAGCATTACGCTGCTTTCTGTGTGGCTGAGAGCCCATTGGGCCCAAAAACTACTCCAAATGATAAAATAAGCCCGGCCCAAATGTTTATTAGTAGTGGGTAGGTATTAAATATTAATCAGTTTTAGCAAAATAAAAAAATAAAAAAAAATAAAATAAAAAAACAATTATTACCTTCATGTCATCTGTCTCTCCCACTGCCGTTTCTCTACTTCTCTCTCTCTTATTCATCACTTCCGTGCCTAACCTCTGCAATCTCCAAACTGCTTATTCAAAATGCCTTCTTTTTGATCTCTGTCATGCCCTTGCACCTCATTTTCTTCTGCCCTGTCTTTGTTTTAATGTTGCAACTCGGAATACAGACAAAAGTTCATGCTTTTACCTTGCTCTTAAACGCGTCAAAACGACCATCACCGATTCTAGTTCTGTGAGAAGTGCTAGTGAAGATTCATTTTTTTGTGACCTAGTTCCTGTTTTGGTCTAAACTGGCATTCCCAT
Organism: Cedrela odorata; assembly: GCA_035584115.1. Lineage (NCBI taxonomy): Eukaryota > Viridiplantae > Streptophyta > Magnoliopsida > Sapindales > Meliaceae > Cedrela > Cedrela odorata. The sequence goes on along the minus strand of JAXCLQ010000005.1, from coordinate 9,170,720 downwards.
GTCATTTTCTTCATGATTCTCTTAGTTAACTCGGTCAAAGCCATTTCTTGGTGTTTCTTAAGGCTTTCGAGCTTGGACTTGAGTTTCCTTGACTTGCTATCTGATCTGCTTTCAGATCTTCAAAACCTAGACTTTTCTGCGTTCTGGTCAGTTTTCTCTAGTTCACAGTTTTTGTTTGTTAGACTTCTGTGAGTTTGACCTTTTAATTTATGGTGCTTTAAGGTTTATCAATCCTAGGGTTAAGTTTGCGGTCTTTGTGCTTTGTTTAGACGGTAAAGTCACGCTTCATTGTTGACGGGTTGTTGATTTTGGAGCCAACTATGCTTGTTAGGTTTGGTTTTTTTGGAGCATTTGTAACCTTTAGAGGGCTTGTATAGCTATGTAATTAGGGTTTCTAATCTTATTTTGAGAATTATAACCATATGGCTTTTGTAGATTCTGGTCTTGGGCATCTTGAGCCATGTATTTAGAGTTCTAAGTAGATTTTACTTGTTGTGTGAACCCCTCTTGTCAATTTCTGTCAAAATGTCTGGAAATGGTCGCTGTTTTTTGGAATGGAAAGAGGAATTTGTTTCACAGGAGCGTGGCAACCGTGTGGTTCACTACTTTTTGAAGGATTCTGCTGGGGAATTTGTACTTGCTGTTGTGGGTACTGAGAGAAGTGTTAGGCACATGTTCTATGTCGTCGCTGAGGAGTTTGTGCGAGTTTATGGTGCTGAAAATTCAATACATGCTGGTTATAAATGGAGATCGAGAAGAGAAGTTGTTGATTGGCTCACATCGATGCTGTCTAAGCAGCATCTTCAGGGTGATCGATCCAGTATGTATCATTCTTTTTTGTATTTTTAAAGTTCTGTGTATTTTTTCCTTTGTAGGTTTTTCCTTTGAATTATGATTTATAATTGAGTAATACGTTAAGGAAAATGATTATATCTTATTCTATTCCTATTTTCATGTTGATTTTTTGTTGTTGATGTTCTGTACTGCGTTGGCGTTTCAAGTTTGCGATAAATACATTTTCATGTACTGGCAATAGCTTTAGGACATTTTGAATTCTGCCAGCATCACCAAAGTTTGCTCCTTCAGAGTAGGTTTCACTTTTTGATCATCATATATTATCAACAAATTTTGTTCAGTGTTGTAGGAGTTGTGTTTGACCGTCAATAAATAAGCATAATACTATGTTCTTGTGACTATAGCCACTATCTTTATTTAGAATCTTATTCTTCGATTAATTGACTTTGCAGAATCACCTAAGCATGATTCAGCACATGCTTTGGGATCTCCTGAATGCCCTCTGAATGGGATTAGTGCTCGGAAGGTCCAAGTACCAGATGAGATGGTATATCTCTTTTGCAGGTCTTTGAGTAATTGATAATCAATGCTTTAAATATTTATCTTACACCTCCTTAGCAGGTCCATCATTCTAGGAATGTAAATGGACAAAGTTCGGACATTGTATGGTCAGGCATTGCATGGACATGCGGCAAACAGCTCAAACATTACCCGGCGTTTTGCAGGAATGGGACGATGATATCGGTAAGCATCTGCAATTGAATTAGAAGGGATGGAAAATTATATGAAAAAATACATTTTCAAATTTAAAGGCATGGGAGTCTCTTCTCTTAAAATCCTTCCCTTGTATGTAAAACCTCAAAAAGTTCCAATTTTTATAAATTAACTTGAGAAGAATTTATTTAGGGAGGTTCCATTTAGAGACTTTGCATTGATTTTTACTCATAGGAAATTTGAGTTAGGTTAATTTTGAACTGTAAATCTCACATGCCTTTCAACAATAATGGTTACATAATTCTAGTCTGATGTTACATAATGTTGTTTATTCCCCTGACATTGTTTTTTCTTCTTCTGATATTCAGATTCAGTCGTTTGTCTTTGTAATGGCTAAGGGAGAGAACCACTATGTTGCCTATTTGGAAGATATGTATGAAGATAAGAGGGGACAGAAAAAGGTGAAAGTTAGGTGGTTTCACCACAATCAGGAAGTAAAGGGTGTTGTTTCGCTACGTAATTCTCACCCAAAAGAAGTTTTTATCACGCCTCATGCACAGGTCATTAGTGCTGAGTGTGTAGATGGTCCTGCCACTGTCTTAACTCGTGAACATTTTGAGAAATGCTTGGCTGCATTTCCTAATGCTTTGTTAGCCAGAATACACTCGTGCACTAGGCAGTTTAGAAGCAACAAATTAAAGCCTTTTGATTTGAGTAAATTGCATGGTTATTATGATCAACCGATTCTTTCTGTCTTGAATTCCAGTACCTTGCAAGAGACTGACCCTTTTTGCCATGGATTTACTGGGGATGAAAATGAATTGACTGCAGGCGAGAATGTAAAGCTGGGAGCCAAGAGAACCAGACGTGGTAGAGGGAGTCAAAGGTTTTTGACAGATAATTCAGGATTTGGATCTGGTAGAGTTTGCCAGCTGATGAGTTATGAACCTTCATACAAGAAATTGAAATATGGTTTGTCAGGCATAAAATTGCTTTCACTCAAGCATATTGAATGCCAGCCTTGGTATAGTTCATTGTATAAGGTTGATGCAAAGATAGAACTGCTGTGCCAAGATAGTGGAATCCGAGGCTGCTGGTTCAGGTGTATAGTCTTGCAGGTATCTCGGAAACAGATGAAAGTTCAATATGATGATGTGCAGGATGAAGATGGATATGGCAACCTTGAGGTATGCTTTGGAATTTGAAAACAATCTGTAGTCTGGGTTGAACTTTATATTGTATTGTATTGGAATTATCATGCAAAATAGATGATTCAAATCCGTGGTTTGACATGTACGGATTTTTTTTCCATCTTTTGACATGGTAGTCTACTTTTTTCAGAAAAGTGGAAACCCATGATCAACTTTTGCCGAAGTTGAAATATTTTTCTCTTGATGTTAGTTTAAAATATATGGCACTCTTTTTTTTCTCTCTTGATCAAATTTTGGAAGTTTTACTTCTTTTTTTTTTTTTTAATGTAAAAGTTACAATCACCAAGTACAGATTGCCATGTGGCAAATTCAGCTCTAACATGAATGTGCCTATTCCTGCGTGCATTCTATCTTCCTCACTCTTTTTAACTAGGGACCTTTTCTTGAAAAGTAATTTGATTTCTTCTCCAATGTGTAGGAATGGATTCCGGTCCACAAAGTGGCTATGCCTGATAAACTTAGGATGAGGTGCTCAGGCCGCCCAACAATCCGACCAGCCCCTCCTCATGATCTAGAAGATCTCTCTTTTGATATTGGGACAGCAGTTGATGCATGGTGGAGTGATGGCTGGTGGGAAGGTGTTGTGATTGGAGTAGACAGCTCTAGCACTGACAATCTGCAAGTTTATCTCGCTGGTATGCTTCCATTACTTGTGGGCTTATCTTAAAAAGTCTACCATTCCATATCTTGTCACTTTTCTTTCAATCATCTCTTTTTCAATCTTTTATTTATATTTCTTACCTTTTCCCTTTTGCTAACGCAATTGTCTTGGTGGTATTAGGGGAAAGCCTATTCTTGAATGTACACAAAAAGGATCTTAGAATTTCCAGAGATTGGATGGGGGACCAATGGGTCGATATTGAGGCTAAACCTGACATTATCTCTGCCATATCTGCCACTATTAATCCGGAAAAGAAAATTACCTTGTCCTCAACTATTGCCAAGGATGTCAAGACTGATGGTTTGGATGCCCATGCTGAAGTTCCTATTACTGCAAAACATGATACTGTTGAAGAGGGAAAACCAAACTTAGCTGCTTTAGCCAGTTCTGATAGTTTTCCAGAAGATGTGGACTGGGTAAATGAGAAGAGGCCCCCATCATTAGAACAAGGTAATGGGCAAGGTGGTGAAGATGTCAATGGCAGCTGTGATGAAGTTCAGGATGGGCGAGGTAATGCTGATGACCATGATGACAATGAAGGCAAGGTAGCAGCAGAGGTTTTTGAGACTTCTGGGCATGATTGTAGAACTACAGAAGTACTCATGGAGGTAACAGCATGAGATGTTTTACATAAGTTTGTGATGCCGTGGTTCATGATGATTTAGGTGATACTGGTGTTTGTCTAATTTGGTGGGGGGTCTTAACTTGTTGGTGGTCAGGATGTTTGTAAATAGTGGCTCTGGCTGGCAATATGGAAAGTCATTATGTTTTTATTTTGACTTGGTGTCATCACTAGTTGTACAGTAACGAGTTTTAGGATTTCTGGTTTAGCTGATTGTATTAGAATTGGGGGTGGCATTTATTTTTCTTTCATAAGAAGAGCTCTAAAACGTGTCCAAGTCTTCATCTGTGGGTTGGTTGTTGTTGACTCACACAAGTGCTTCTTGCTTGTACCTTGTAACATTAAGTTAGAATTTTCATAATATAGCAGAATCACTTTTTCTTGGTTCTCTAAACTTGTAGTAGTTGATACTTGAAAGTTTGCTTAAGAATTACTCGTAATGAAAAATGTAGGCTATTATTCATCTGATGCAGCAAGTTCACATTCGCTCAAAATGAAGATCTAAACACCATGTGAAGATACCTTGTACTGTTTCATTTCATTGTGATTATAGTGCCTAAATTTAAATTTTAAACACACAACAAGCTGATTATACACAGAATAATTGCCTGTTTTGGCATTATGATTTAATGAATCCTCAAGAACACTCTCGGGTAGAGGATAAAGAATGAAGATGGAAAAAGAATCAACAATTTGAGGGTTTAAAAGAGAGAAATATTATAGTCTTAGCCATTGCTTTCCATCAATGAATGTCACGTTCAGAAATGGCTTTACTTCATCGTAGCTGAAACTCTTCAACCATGGCGCCCGATGGCTTTTATCTGCTCCTTTTCCCCTGCACTGGTATTCTCCAAATACAACAGTCCTGTAAACACAAGGCTTGAATTTGAGTTAAACACTAGTTCACCCAAAAGGGAAATAAGAAAAGATTTGTTTGTCAACTTCATGTGAGAAACCATACTTTTCTCTGCAAGGCATGTTCCAGTCACTCCATCCTGCAGGATTTATGATATCCTCCATGTAAGAATATGAATATATTATTCTTGAATAATTTCCCCAGGCTCTTCCCAAGTATATTTTTCCAGTTCCGTTGATTAAACAATTTACAAACGAGAACCCTGTACTGTCATTTGGAGAATCCCTGTGGTGAGCTGCTATTGCTCCAGATTTTTCAGCAATTGAATGAAGAGTACAATCCTGTTTGACATGCTAACTTCAAGCATCAGAAATCATAAAGAAAGCTTCAAATTTTCAGTGCAAAGAAAGGAAAATACCTGATAGAGTGATCTTGCTCTGCCAAATATGAAGTCTATACTGCCTTGAATGTAACATTGGTGGAAGTAATGTGATCCAGTGTCATCCAGAAGTGTGTCCTGAGTCCCCAAGACCCTGATTTTATAGAACATAGCTTTATCACCAGCAATTCTCAGTGCTACAGCTTGCATTCCAATTCCTCCGGGAACTGCAACAACTGTATTCTGTCACCATTCCCACCAAATTATGAATCAATTAAGCACTGAAAAATGTTGTAAAATTATAAAGTTGATTAAACAATAGAAAAAGCCAATTGGTTGTACCGCAAAAGTAATCCCAGTTGCACAGAAGAAATCTGAAAAGATGGATACAGATGCTGATTTAGACGTTCCTAGTTCAATTCCATTACTGTCTTTGTCTGATGCTTTATTGTGCCAAGAAATTACAGTTTCAGAGACTCGTTTTTCGTTCCCAATGAATGAGATATAAGGTTTATTTTCTGGCACTACTACCTCTTCCCTGCATAATTTAAACAGTGATTATAAGCTGATCAAATCTTCAAAATCTACAAGCATAGATCAAGCTTCCTGGAAAATAATCAAAACTCTGAAACCAAATTAAATTATAAGGATATGAAGCTTTTGCGGATGAAATTGGCCAGTTGTAATTCTCATGTAACTGCTCTATTACCCACGTAGTTACTATTAAGTTCCCACTTACCCAATAAAATAGCAGAATTTGCAGGTCAGGTTAAAACAAAACAAAATAAAATAATAATAATAACCTACTAAAATGGAACTAAAAAAACACCTGTAGATTCCAGGGAGAATGTAGATTTTCACTCTTTCTGTATTATTTTCAGGAACCATATCTACTGCACCTTGAACTGTGGAAGAATGTCCAGCACCATTCTTGTCAACAATGATGAGCCTGGTGTGACTGATATTTTCTCCTGTATTCAACCATATTTTACGCCAATCCACAATCATATCATCCCAAGTGATAAAGTTTTTTCTGTAAGCTTTAGTCTGCGATAAACTCACTTGAACAACACCCAGAAAAGCCATAAAAACCATAAGTAAAGAGCAACCCATGTATACTAATCTCAACTTTCTGTCAGAGATTCTTCCTTTTTTGAGCGTCAGAAGCGCTTTTGCCACCCTAAAAAACTAAGCAAACCTCTAGATTTTCATGTTCTGTACGTGGGAATTTTTGTTTACGAGAGTTATAAATTTTGAAGAAGACGAAAGAGCGTGAAGGAGGTGAATGTAATAAATACAGGAGCGCATGCGGCAATTTAACGTTTGTTTGAAGCGGCAAAGAAATGATAATATTTTATTCACAACAGAAGAAGATGATGAACTAGTGTTTAATACAAAGAATACCTGGAGACAGAGATGTTGCAGATAGTTTTAAAGCTTTTAAAAGAATTGAAAGAGTTCAGTCATGAAACTTCTGTGCATAAATGAGATTAATAAATGGAACTTAAAAGAAAGAAAGATCAGATCACTTGGGGGAGTTTTTGATCATTTGATGAGCAGTTAATTAATTAAAAGAAACACTTTAAAGCAAAACGGCGGTTTTGCTTCCATTTATTTTTTTAGAGCTGAAAAAAAAAAAACTTTTTGAGTTGTTGAAATGAATATAAATATTGAGCACCCTTTCCATGATCAATTAAGGGGTAAATACTGTAACTGGAGGAGTATTGTGAGAACTTAATCACTTGATAAATGGAATAAAATTATTGGAGATCTTTGTGTGTTTGCAATATTAAGTGTTTATTTGGCTGCTGTGTTACTTTATAACATAAATGTTGAAAACATCTAATTCATGTCTTTGCTTTTTAAATTGATTCTCTCAATAATTTGGTGATTTCTCACTATAATTATGAAGTTGTAATTACAATTAATTAGACCGATGATTAGACCCTATCTTGTCAGGCCCTAAACCAGATTTTTTTAATAGGGTTGGCCCAATAGTCAGCGTAATATTTTGGGGTGTGTGTCTATATATATATATAATCCTTGGATAATTCTGCACTCTAGTCTTCAGACTGAACAGACTAAGACAGCAGGCAAATAGAAGTATTAACAGTTCTTCCTTGTCTACACAGCGAAAGAGAGAAGAATTCAATTCAAAATGGCAACATTTTCAATGTCTACAACAGTTTTACCTTCTCTAACAATACCCACTTATTCTAATTCGAAGTTTTCTGCTTTTTCTGTTTATTTACCCACAAAAGTTGGTGCCTCGACGCTTGGTAATACTCTCAGACTCTCACTTTCTTCATCAATAAACAGTAGGCTTTCTGCTGCTCCTGAGACCCTAGATGGGTCTGAAACTTCTACTCTCGAGGTTTGTCTTCTCTTATTATTTTTTCATTTTTGGTCCTCCAGGATTTATATAATTGTTTGACTTGCTGAATTTTGAGTTTTGAGTTATTTTGTGGTTCGGTTTGTTAATTCTATTCTTCAGCTGCTGACATAATGTGGGAAAATGAAAAAAAAAAATTATGAATTTCCTTTTTCAGTTGACACCAATGTAAGTGCTACCTAGGGTATGTTTGAAATTGAGTTATTCTGACTTTTAATCTTGGTATACCGTAGAATGGAATTACTAGCTATTAGATATATGTGGGTGAGTGATTGGTAAACCGAACACTTTAGCTCCATTGCTTTCAAAGTTAAGTGGCAGTGTAACAGTTACAAACGTGATATATGTGGGTGAGTGATTGGTAAACCAAACACTTTAGTTGCATTGCTTTCAAAGTTAAGCGGCAGTGTAACAGTTACAAACGTCTCCTTAGTTTGGTTTGATTCTATTTTGTCCCTGGATTATGCTCATTGTTCAAATGGCTAATGTAATGTGGCAAAATATCATGAATAAATTTTTTTCTCATTAGTGAGCCCAACATAGCTGTTTTACTTGGTGGGGTTGAGCTTTTTAACTTTGGTTCAAAATTTAAGTTTTCATCTTGATTTCATTGTACATTATATTGATAGTTAGATGGACAGCTTAGTTATTTTTATGTTCTGAAATTTTTATTTTTGGTGCTATAGGCTGAAGGTTCTGAGACACTCAGTCCATCCATCAGCTCAGATGCAGAGAAGGTATAGTTCTAACTAGCATTTATTGAATAAAATATCAGGCTGAAATTGTGGAAGTTGGATATTCTTGTTATTCAGCATTTGAGAGACCAAATGACGTTGTTCAAATGAATCTCATACGCATGCTTCTTTTTCCCCTCTCCATTGTGAGTTGTGATAGTTTAACATTGTTGGAAATGTTTCTGTTTTGAGGCAAAAATAGTGGAATGCATTCTGTGATATCCTAGTTTGAGGATTATTTATAGTTAGTCCTGTCATCATGACTTATGGCGTTCTTGTTTCTATATAGTGAAAAAGTTTGCAACTTGCAGTCTGTATTTGTTAGTCATACAGTTCGCAAACCTGCAATCTGCCGCTGCTATTTGGAGTATGTTTGGGGTTGAGGTGCTGTGGCTTTTGATGGCTTCAAAGCCACAACTGCTGTGGGATGGAATAACTAAATCTAAATATAAGTATAAAAGTGAGTGGTTCCCACTTGAAGTTGGTGATTACCAACCTCTTAATGCTATGCCTTCAAAGTTAAATAGTAGCACAACAGTACCAAACATACCCTTGATGTCAGCACAACTTCCTTCAATTTTCTTTTAAAATATAAAGATGCCTTTTCAAGCTGTAATTGCTTGACTAGATTTGGACCACGGGCGTAACATGAAAAACCACAAAATTCTTAAAATTATACAATGATCTAAATGCTTATCTTCTTTTTTAAAATGCTGAGTGTATTATGCATTAGTATATTTATCATGCAATAGAATTCCGATCTGATTGCTATCCACAAATAATTCTGGAATCCCCAACTTTGAAAGGACCTTTTCGAGTAATGAATGGCTCCTGGAGTTTTCCTTATGCATAAATTTTTTGCATTTTTAACAAGTTAATGGATAACGATTTGGTTGAGGAGTTAATAAATTTTGCACTTTTACCATCTAACTCCTAGTGCAGCAATAATTTAACCAGTTGTTAGAAGTTTGAATTACCTTTAATTTTCCGTCTTCTGTTTGAATAATTTACATGAATTCACAGCCTACTTGAGTTTTTTTATTTTATCACATTGTTATAACTTTTCTTTTTGGAGAATTTCCATTTTTTTTTCAAAATATTTCTGTTCTCAGATTGCACCAAAGCAGAAAATCAGAATCAAGCTTAGGTCTTACTGGGTGCCCCTGATTGAGGACTCTTGCAAGCAGATAATGGATGCTGCAAGAACTACCAATGCAAAGACCATGGGCCCTGTTCCATTACCAACCAAGAAACGGATCTATTGTGTTCTCAAATCCCCACATGTGCACAAGGATGCCAGGTTCCATTTTGAGATCCGAACTCACCAACGCCTTGTTGATATTCTATACCCAACTGCCCAAACTATAGATTCTTTAATGCAACTTGACCTTCCTGCCGGAGTTGATGTAGAGGTCAAGCTGTGATGAAACATTGCCGCACCATAAGTAAATTTCTTGAATCTCTGTAATTTCCCATGTGTTTCCTGTTCACACATAGCTATGATTTGTAGATTTCAAACCATGTCATAGAAGGAGATATTTGCTTTTTTCCCCTTCTTTTGTTGTAATATCAACTATTTTTTATAACTCAATGGCAACAATGGGAATTCTTTTTGCACTTTCATTGAGACTTTCCTCATGTTTCCATTGAATATGCCGCGAGTTTCCCTTGGGTACTTACTGATATATTGATTGAAAATTCCAAAGTACCTCTAACTTTGGAATTGTTCATTTTCATTTGCATGGCAAGCCTATTGAGTACCAACTAAAATCGTTGTGAGGTGCTTGATCGATGGTTTCTACATATTCTTATTCATATGTAGTAAACCATTTATCTTCTACTTAGCAAAATGCGCCATTATTTTGAATCTCCTTTCGCCAAGATATTAAGATCTTCAACTGTGAACAATAAACATTCCATTGAAAGGTACTCTGGTGGAGTTGCATATGCTTTTGTGGTTTCAGCATATCTTTTTGATTTGGACGTTTATATCTCTGTCAAACCTTGAGTGAATGAAGCAAATGATACATGTTCTTTCTTTTTCTGGTTGTGACTACTGAATACACTGTTTTATCCTTGCCCGTTGCAATCCAAATATCAATAATTTGCTCTTGATATATCAAATGTTTCCGTTTGAACTGGTTAGCTTTACCAGTAGTGAACCTGCCTACCTACGTCGTCTTCTATGCACTTCTTACATGAGAGGTAGTGTTTTCATCACCAAGGTTTCAATAAACACCACAATTTTGAATGTCCATACTTTTCCAGATTGCAATAAAGCAACATAAACATCTTCTTGAAGCCGAGTGGGTGTGGTTGGTTATGTGGCGAATGGTTCAAGCAATGCAAGCATAACCATCCACCAAGCGATATGCGAAGCTATATTCTTAAATTAAAATATCGTCCTTCATTCTCTGCAAAGATGCCAGGCTCCACTATCAGGTGTAATTCTTCAATTCTTCAAAAGGCTAGAAAGATAGAATAAAGGTAGCTCTAGATCAGATGGACGAGTGCACAAGGGAATCCAATTATATGATAAAATTTTGTAATCTAATTGATTGAAACATACTTTAATTCTTTTAGATATATATATGTTCTGTGTCTACTTGAAGTTTGAGTTCATCCAAAAGCATGTCCGAATCATTAGCACGAGGAATATATTCTTGGCTCACAGTCACAGAGTAGTGGTGGGCAGCTTCAATATCTTATTCTGAGGCGATTTTTCTTCCCCTCTGTCTGTCATATAATATGTGCTAGCTTAGCAACACATGATTACAAAGATATTTTCTATCATTTTTTAGCACATGATTAGAATAGAAGAAAATCTTTGTTCATCTTTAACTGGCTAAAATATTCGATTATGCTCTAAATTATAATGCACCTTTCCATCAAATATCCAAGAAAAAACTATTGTGATAAATCATATAATGGGACACTTTTAGAATTCAAGCATCAAAGGATATGGGGTATTTTCACGTACCTCCCTCCGTTGAGATTTGTTAAAATTACATATAAATATAAGTTTTCTCAAAATTAACTCGTCAAAAATAGTACTGTTATATTTAATTATTAGTTGATTAACAAAAATAATAAAATGATTAAAATAATATTGTGTATATAAATTTTGTATATTAATAGTATTTTTTTACATACTTTTCCTAAAGTTTAAAAAACTAACAAAAAGTACCAATGAAAACTATTTTTCAATTTTTAACATCAAATTTAATTTGATAAATATATATAAATTAGATACTAATTTATTACACATATCCAATATGCTATACAAAATTGAAATAATAGTCAATTTTTTAGTTTTATGGCGAGTTGAAATTATTCACTTTAAATATATACATTCCGATAGTGCTATAATAATACTCAAATAAATTGAACATAGACATTAAGTATTATAATAATACTCATATAAATAAGACATAAATATCAAATGTTATAGTAATACTTATATAAATTAAACATAAACATCCATATAGTGCTATAAAAGTATTTATATAAATTTTAAAATCGTGTTTGGTAAATATTTATATTTAAAAATAATAAAAATATATATTCCAACTTTAATTTTTTTTCTCCCTCTCTCTCTCTCTCTCTCTCTCTCTCTCT
>JAXCLQ010000005.1:9147477-9158638 GCA_035584115.1 Cedrela odorata | reverse complement strand
CTCTCTCTCTCTCTCTCTCTCTCTCTCTCTTTTTTAAGAAAAAAACTTGTTTAAGTTATTGTAATAATAATATTGAATAGATATAGTAAGATTACTCATTAAAATTTGAAAAATACTATAATGGTAGAAAGCCACTCTAATTTTTTTATTAGATTTTGAATTATTGGAGGTATAAGTTAATGATTTAAAAATATTGAATAATATTAAATATATGTTTGAGTTTAAAATATTGTATTTTTAATTTATAATTATTAATAAAAAATAAAATCATTAAATATTAAATATATAAATAAATATGTGATTGATTAATAAATTAAATATTTTATATGTTATGTTTTCAAAATTGAACAAAAATATAAGAATTATTAATATAAAATTTAGAAAGGTAATTATAATATATAATATTTCTTAAATAATTTTTAAATATATAAGAATTATCATACCTTTAAATTTATTAGATATGTGTAATAAATTAACACCTAATTTATATATGTTTATCAAATTAAATTAAATTGAATGACAAGAATTGAAAAATAACTTTTAAGAGTACCTTTTGTTAATTTTCTAAATTTTAAAAAAAGTATGTAAAAAATACTTCTAATATATAAAACTTATATACACAAAGTTATTTTAATTATTTAATTAATCAACTAATAATCAAACATAATGATATTATTGTTAGGGGTGTTATCTATTAGTTCAAAGTATTACAAATTTGATGCTTTAGATTATAAAAGTTGCATTCAGATTTATGTATACCTTACCCGTATGATAGCAAATCCCAAATTCAATTTGATCACTAACTTTATAAAGAGCTAAGTGGCCTCTAAGAAGTTTTGAGTATGTATGCAGTTGGTAGAGTGCCATAACCATTCAGCAATCTGAAGAGGCAAGGCAACCAATTTGTGGTTGTGGAATCAAAAGTTCACTTGGTGAAAATGACTTAAAAGGGTCCACCCCAATCAATATTTAATTAAATTGGTAAGTTTTTTCTGTTGTGAGAATCACAACACACGACATATTCGGAAAACAAGATAATGTTGTTGCAGGAATTGAAAACGCAACATCTGAAGTGGACTTACCTACAATTCCATCCTTGATTGATTCCTTAATTCCCCATTTTCCGTAAGATAATGTGAAATTTCCAAGCAAGACTTTCTTCTAGATGTTGCTAACACGTAACATTTATAAGAGTGGTCATATAAATGTAGCAAGTAAACCTACCTAGATTGACTGAAATTTATTAAACGGGAAAGGTAACTGATAAACATAAATGATGTCTCGTTGAAAGCATTAATATCACCACTTTCACTTACAAATTGGCAAGTGATGTGAAGATAAAGTAGTGTTCATACATAAATGAGTAAATTTTGGGTTGATAAGGAACCTCAAAAAGGGGGTAGATCTATGGACCACACAGCTAAGTGAGTATGCTTGCTATCTTTCTCTATCCCAACTTGCCTTGTCCATTTTAAAATTTGTTAATGTGAAATTACGTGTTATTATATGTACACACCATACTATATAAATAATCATATGTGCAAATTTAAGACTTTCTTAATCAAGAGATAGTTACTTATCGAATAAGATTGTTGTTTCAAGTGCTTGTTTTAGCTATTGGAAATATAAGCAATGCAAGTAAGTAAAGCCTGAATAGAATGGTGGATATTTGGCAATAAAGGTATTACTCCATCAAAGATTCTATTCCTTTGATAAACAAAGAACCTCAAGTGAAAGTGTTGCCAATTATACACACACACATACACACACATACACACACATACATGCATACATACATACATTATATATATATGGTACTTTTTCATCGATGTCGGCTAAATTCTATCGCACGAATGATAAAGCAAAGAGACAATTTCACAAATTCACTAACTTTTTCTTTTTTATTTAATCCCACAATTTTATTTTTCAGTAATAAAAAGGAAAAAAAAAAAAAAAAAAAGGAAGAAAAGGGTAGAAAGTAATCAAGTGTGAAAAGGTACACCAAGGCTTGGCAACGCTGAAGTTGGGTTCTTTAAATTATGGGCATGTCCGTGCCGATGTTTCCTTGCGATTAGCAAGCACAACTCAAACTCAAAGATTATCCACACAATAAAGCACCATTTTCTAATTTATTCTCTTTCTTTTATAATTAAATTAAACATTTTCCTTCCCAAGAAAATCTCGTTTTCCATGAATGTTGATCTGGTCATTGTTCGACGTTTGTCTTTGTCTGTTCCTCTATGTAATAATTCTCCCTCAAATTCTCTTCACAGGCCTTTCCAGTCCTCACACACTTCTTCAGTTCCACTAACATCGCCGCTTTTCTCTCTACCCAGGCGCCACAAGAAACTTTCCATCTCCGTTATGACTGCTTGTATTGATACTTCTCAGCTTTCCCAGCATCCTAACGGGTCTCAAAATGATGAACACGCATACCGCGAGTACGTCAAACACTGCCGACCACCCGGTTTTCCTGACCGTGTTTCTTGCATGCCCTTGAACGGGAACCAGGTAAATTCCATACGCGCTGCGCATACAAATTTTGAAGATCATGATGATGATGTATGGCTTAAAATTCAAGATGAAGCAAGATCAGACGTCGAACAAGAACCAATTTTGTCAAGCTACTATTTCACTTCAATCTTATCTCATAAATCACTGGAAAGCGCTTTGGCTTGTCATCTTTCAATCAAGCTAAGCGGTTTAAGTCTTCAAAGTGGTACGTTGTTTGATCTTTTCATGGAGGTGCTTGTAGAGAATCAGGAAATAATTCAAGCTGTAAAAACTGATTTGAGAGCAGTGAAAGAGAGAGACCCTGCTTGCACAGGTTATGTTCATTCTCTCTTATATTTCAAAGGCTTTCTGGCTCTCCAGGCTCATAGGATAGCACATAAGCTTTGGTTACAAGGAAGAAAAGTTTTGGCTCTACTGATACAAAATAGAGTTTCTGAGGTGTGTTCTGTGGATATTCATCCTGGAGCCAGAATCGGAAGTGGGATAATGCTCGATCATGCCACCGGAGTTGTCATCGGCGAGACCGCAGTGATCGGAGATAATGTGTCAATTCTGCATAATGTGACATTAGGAGGTACAGGAAAAGTGTCTGGTGACAGGCATCCGAAGATTGGAAATGGGGTGCTAATTGGGGCAGGGACTTGCATTTTGGGAACCATTAAAATTGGTGATGGGGCTAAAATTGGTGCTGGTTCTGTTGTATTGAAAGAAATTCCACCCAGAACAACTGCTGTTGGCAACCCAGCAAAATTGATTGGAGGAAAGGAAAATCCAATTAGGCTTGACAAAATCCCTAGTTTTACCATGGATCAGACTTCACATATATATGAATGGTCTGATTATGTTATATAGACTACTAATTTCTTTTGGTACTTTGTCCTTAATTTGGATAAGGTTATTGGGTTGGAGCCTTATGTTTTGAGAGAGAACTGAAGTTTCCTCATTAGTAAACAGAAAGAATATGATCAACATAAGATTATGGTATGTTGCTAGATTCGCAACATTATGATGTTATTTAGTATTTGTATGATTTTAAGAAGTTGCCAAGACTAATTTTGGTTGTAACTATGAAGTAAATATACTGCTTTCTATCATTGGCTATTTTCCCCTGTTTCATTGTCTTTTCATAATGGATCTAATGGCATGCTTTTCAGAATTTAATTACCAGTTTTTACCAAAATATGCATATTGAAAGTAATGTAAACTCTGTTTCAGTAGAGTGGCAGGGCACCATCTTATCTTGAGAAGAAAGCAAATCTTTGACACTTGAAAATGGAACTACTGCTTATCTGCTAGTGCTTTTGTTAAGAGTTTTTACCAATTCTCGAGCAAAATTTGGATAAACGTTAGCTAGGAACAAGGTTACTAGATAAGAATTTTGATATTGATAAATTGAATGTAACCTTACTGTACATTCTTCTTAGGATTACTCGACTACGAAAAGTTTGTAAGTACAAAAACTAAATACATATTATATACACAGACATTTTACTGTTTCTTAAGATTACGCATTCATTCTATTGATTTCCAAGATTTCTGTGCATTGTATTGAATTCTCAAACAAAGCTAACATATTCTGACTATCCTGTGGAGGAAAGAATAAACACCACTTCAAAAGTTTCAAGCTTTGACATCCGCAACAAAAAAAGAAAAAAAAATTACAGAGACAGAGAGTTCTGTGTGTCTCGGATACAACGGGTTGAAGGAAAAGTATGAGGGAAAAAAACAATTAGGTTTTCCATGAGCATCTAATTCACTAAGGGTGATGCTATATTTATTTATAAGCATGAAAGTAATGTGAAAATTTCATGATTTGTCATGAAAGCAATGTGTTCTGAAAAAAGAAAGACGAATAAAATAAGCAGTGTGTACATCTCAGTAAGATTGTCAGGAACTGCCAAGCTAAGGTGGCCTTCTTACTGGGCAAACAATACAGGGGAAGATTTTTATTTATTGATTGACTAGAAATCTATGAAGAAACGACTACAATTTCTTCTCTCTTTTAAGTATAGACTACTTTGTCCTTATCCTTGACTAACACACCTTTCTATAGAAAGATTCATCAGCTCGTTTTCATCTACCCCATCATTGCCCTAGAATTTTGGCAAAGAATTATTTTATTGATGCATCTAAAGCTTGGTTAAGTTCCCACAAGCTTTGTTATGAATATTCCACTGGCTTTGCCTTTACACCACATGGAGATAATTGGAGACATAATCTGCAGATAATTCACACAATGGAATTCCTGAATGCATATATAATTACCGGTTAAAGATGCTATTTAGTGCTTAATATGTGAGATAATCAAAAGAGATGAAGACAAGGAGAAGGTATTGCGTGATTGGTTGTTGTACAGTATAAATGCTGAGTCGAAAGGAAGTTGAGAAGAGTTATGGGAAACTATTTAGAAATGGGTTGTTACTAATTTTCCCACAATATTTTTTTGGACATAGTCATAATTAATTGGAAAAGAAATATGTATTGCTGGTGTGATGTGTTCATTAAATTGAATGTCTTATACTTGGAATCTTTATCAATTAGCGTAAATCTGTTACTCAGATTTTTTGAGTTTAATTATAAACTAAGGATTTTTTTTCCATGTTTGATCTGGGTTAACTATAAGTCGACTCAGACTATTGATTTCCATGCCAGCTGCTGGATTTGTACATTTATGCTTACTGCAAGGAGTTCATTTAGGGTTGCTGAGATGATTTTTACCTGCTTCACTTAAGATTAGAATCCTGTTTCAGGAATACATTTTCACCATGGAATGTTTACAGCTCTGGAATGGCCAATTAATGTCAGAGATCCTAACAACCCTGAAATGATGGACACCAGACAAGGAGAGGTGAGATAAGTCATTAATAAAGGTGATAGACATCTGGTTATGATAAGGTTGGTTCAGTTTAATCTTCCAATGAACTTGGTTGATCTTGCGTTTCCAAGCATTCTACAAAATATTGCAATTTTAACAGTCTGATCAATCATAATTCACATTTGAGTTGTACATCTTATCCTAAATTTAAGAAGAGAAATCCAATGAATATGGACAGTTGCTTAAAGTTAATGTGTGGGTAGTATTACATATATTATAAGTTCTTGCATAAGAAAATTCCAGAACTTGGACATAACATTGCTGACTCTCCACTACCTAGTCGCCATGGATAGGAAACATGCACCACTTTCTAATCTCTTTGCCTCATCACTGTCTTAGAGACTTGGCGAAGAAATATGGTCCGATTATGCACATCAACTTGGCCAAATTCCCACCATATTTATTTCTTCCCCTGAAGCTGCTAAAGAAAGTTTCCAAAACTCATGATGTTATCTTTGCTCAAAGCCTTTTCTTCTTGCTGCAGGTATAATTGTTTATGATCCCACAAGCATTGTCTTTTCGCCATATGGAGATTATTGAAGATAGCTACGAAAAGTTTGTGTAATTGAACTTCTAAGTTCAAAATGTGTGCAATCGTTCAGATCAATCCGAGAAGAAGAGGTATCAAACCTTGTTAGATTGATTTCTTCAAATGCAGGATCCACAATCAACCGTAGTAAAAATATTTTCTCATTGACGTCTGGCATTACTTCAAGGGCAGCCTTTGGTAAAAAAAAATTTGAAAGATCAGAAAGAGTTCATATCTGCTACCAAACAAGGTATAAAATTGGCCGGATGTTTCACCTTTGCTGATGTGTTTCCTTCAAATTTCTTAACAAAATCAATAGAGTTAAAGGAGAAAACTTGAGAGGATTCATAGAAAAATTGATGGCATACTCTGAGGTTACATCCTTATGCTCCTTGGCTAGTTCCAAGAGAATGCAGGGAAACATGTGAGATTCTATCCACAGATTTCTTGATTTCATTGATTACATAGGGGCAAAGTTTGAAATATCGATCCCATTTGGTGCTGGAAGGAGAATTTGTCCTGGAATATGATTTGATTTTCCATTATGGAGCTTCCAATTGATCAGCTGCTACATCATTAGAGACAATATCAATATTATGATACAATTTAGAAAGTGGGTATTTATTAGTTCCATTAACAAAAAATGCTGCGAGTTTGAGGTTTAAATCTTGCTTACACCATATAGTTGTTTCTTCGGCCTATATGGGCCAAGATTCCTAATAATATTGTGAATATTTAGGGCAAGATTCACAATATTATCCGGCCAAGATTCGTGTTCTCTGATTATTGTCCTACTTTTCATTTATTTTCCACACCTTTGCGTGTTAATTTGACAATGTAACGAACAATTATAATGTAACGGTTGAAAATAAAGCATCGCTGATGTGGTGCTCCTATTGCGATCAAGTTTAAGGGTTGATATACTAATACTAATACTAAGGTAATATGGAAAAGGCTCAAGCTTTGTATTATTATAATAATTCATCTAATTTGTTTTTCTATTGTCTCCATCAAGTAGTTAATCATCAACAATAGCATCATTATACGATTTTAACTGAGGAGACGTATTCAAAATTTTATTTTATAAAAGACTTTGTGAGCATTTGTTATTAAAAAATTATAGTCTCTTCATATATATATACATATATAATTGGTCTTAGCTGATACAATTGGTTAAAAATGCTTCAAGTTTCACAAAAAAGTTTTCCATTTTTTATTTGTTTAGCACAAAAGTATTTCTTCTAGTTGTAGTAATAAATAAAAGTAAATATATATATATATATATATCATATAATTTTTCATCTTTTTTTTTTAAATTATTCTTCATTTTTACTTCTTAGTGGTTTTTTTTTCTTTGAACTAAAATTAATATAAAATAACATGTTTTTGTTTTACAAATTGAAAACTTAGAAAGAGAAAAATCGTAAGAGAGCAATTGTTTAAAGGGATATGAGATTTATCGAGAAGATAAATAGAGGTGAAGAAATATCTATGAAGGAATATCATGAAGTTTATGAGATTTATAATAAATAAAGATATATTTTGATAATTTTAACAAATTGATCCATAAATTCAGTTATTTTTTAATTTTATATAAATCTTTATTATGGATCTATTTGATACAATAGACTTATTATTGTACTGGGGACTGATATATTAATATTTCAATAAAAAATTATTTATTAATTTAATTATTATAATTTATTTTTCTCCTACGTACGTTCTAAGGATCCACCATCCTGTATAAATTTAGATGGCTGCCCTTGGAAACACGGCCTCTCCCTCCATAGCCAACTTGAAGTACCAACTTCCATCCTTTCCAATCTTCTTGATTTTTGTTTTCATGATGTTGAGAATATGGAATAAATCAAGAAACAAACACTCAACTTTTAATCTACCCCACGGCCATGGAAACTGCCTCTGATAGGAAATATGAACCTGATTGTTAGCTCTCTGCCCCATTGCGGTCTGAGAGACTTGGCCATGAAATATGGTCCTTTAATGCATCTTAACTTGACGAAGTATCACATATTGTCATTTCTTCCCCGGAAACGGCCAAAGAAGTTGTCGAAATTCGTGGCATCGTTTTTGCTCATAGGCCTCAACTCCTTGCTGCAAGGTTCCTCAGTTACTATTTTACAGTCATCACGTTTGCACCAAATGGAGACTATTGGAGAAAACTACGAAAATTTGGACATGTGAGCTGCTAACTCTAAAAAGCGTGCAATCATTTCTATCAATCAGGGAAGAAGAGGTATCAAATTTCATTAGATCCACTTCTTTAAGCGCATGATTGCCAATCAACTTAACTAAGATGGTATTTTCCTTAACAAGTGACATCACTGCACGTATGACCTTTGGTGGGAGATGCAAAGAGCGAGACGCATTTATACAAGTTTCCCAGAAAGCCTTAAACATAGGTGGAGTTTTCTGTCTTGCCGATATATTCCCTTCAATTAAATTGCTTGAGGTGCTCACTGGGATGAGGTTTCAACTAGAGAGGCTTCTTCAAGAAGTAGATAGAATACTTTGCAACATCGTCGATGAGCATAGAGCTTTCAAGGCAATGAGAAAGACTTGTGAGGGTGAATCAGAGGATTTGGTTCATGTTCTTTTAAGTCTTCAAGATCATGGAGACCTTGAGTTTCCCTTGACGACAGATTACCTTAAAAACAGTTATTCTGGTCAGATTATTAGTGTTTCATTGGTTGTCTACATATTTGCATAAATGATGTCTTGCATGCAATTTTATGTTTCCCACAAATCAATCAGTTCCAAGCTGATGTTAATTTTAAATTACCTATGTGAGCAAAGTGAATTGATCAGTTGATCTTTACTCTGATTCTTTTCATTTTGAGAGGATATTGGCTCTCATTCTTATCACAATGAACATATACAGTTTTCCTCACATCATCATTAGTGATTTAAGTTTACATATAATTGTTTACTCATTTGTTTGACCGTACGTAATTATACTCCTATAAATTTCAGGACATTTTTGTTGCTGGAAGTGATACATCGTCCGCAACAGTAGAATGGGCAATGTCAGAAATGCTAAAGAAACCAAGAGTGCTAGAAAGGCAAGTCTTCGGCGTAAATGGATATGTAGGTGAGACAGGCCTTCATGAATTACAATACTTGAAACTAGTCATCAAAGAAGTCCTCAGGTTGCATCCTCCTCTTGCTATGCTGCTCCCAAGAGAATGCAGAGAGAGTTGTAAGATTAATGGATTTGATATACCCGAAGGATCGGAGTCATTGTGAATGCGTGGGCGATTGGAAGAGATCCGAGTTACTGGACTGAAGCTGAGAGATTTTATCTAGAGAAATTCCTCTATAGTTCAGTTGATTATAAAGGAAATCGTTTTGAATTTATTCCATTTGGAGCTGGAAGAAGGATTTGTCCTGATATGTCTTTTGGTATGGCTAACGTTGAACTTGCACTTGCGAAATTGCTCTATCATTTCAATTGGAAACAACCAAATGGAATAGACAACAAAGATCTTGACATGTCCGAAACTTTTGGTGCAACAGTAAGAAGGAAAAATAATTTGTATTTGATTCCCATTTCTTATCATCCTCCTTCCTAGAAAATAAAACTTCAGGTGCAGTGAATATGATTGTAGACGTTACTTCTATTTAATAAATAAAAATAAAATAAAATATTAATTAATGCTGGATTATCGAAAGGAAATCATGGCCATGCTAGCCAGCAGCTTGTGAGTTGTGATGTGATGGTATTCTTCGGTGGTTTCTGTGAGTTTGTTTTACCTTGTCCTTGGGGTCCAAAATATCATTACAGCAATTATCGAATTCTTACTTTCTCAAAGTATTTATTTTCTTAACACTCACAATTATTATTCAACCAAAAGGCCATTACAACAAACACAACATCTTAATATGCCGATATAAAGTTGAACTAAATATAATTAAAGATATAAAAGTAATAAGTTTCAAGCTTCTTAAAGATACCAATAAAATTTCTTTTATTTCTAATATCCTAACCATGTAATAGATCAGATTGGGTTAGGATCTTTACTGAAATGTCACGGGAAAGTTTCATGGGATCTCTACTGAAATTATTCCATAAAAAAAAGGAGTTTTGGTGAATAAAAACAGCAATCTTCTATTTCATATTATTTTGATACTGAAAAAAAAATCAAAGCTTCATCTTTTACTTCATCTAAAGTTCTACAAGGCATCTTCTATGCTCTGCTATATTCTTCTCCATATGCATCATGGAGTTCCAATTCCCCTTCTACTCAATCCTTTTCACCTTCCTAGTTTTCCTTTTGATGAAACTGAGAAAATGGAGGAATTCGAAAAACAATCACTCAACTTCCAATCTTCCTCCTGGTGGGCCATGGAAGTTGCCTCTAATAGGAAATATGCACGAGCTTGCTGGCTCTTTGCTCCATCGCTGCCTGCGAGAGTTGGCCAAGAAATGTGTTCCATTGATGCACCTTCAACTTGGTGAAGCATCGCATATTGTAATTTCTTCACCAGAAGCAAGTCAAGAAAAATCATGACTTGCTCAGAGACACTTTCACCTAGCTGCAAGTACTTTATCGTGTAATTTTACCGAAGCTGTATTTGCACCATATGGAGACTATGGGAGACAACTGCGAAAAATTTGCACATTGCAACTGCTCATAATTCCCCTTCCTTATCATAACTTATAATTTTTTTGGACATGACGGAGGCTTTTGGTATGATAGTCAGAAGAAAATATGATCTGTACATAATTCCCCTTCCTTATCCTCCTCCAAATTATGTTTATGTTGGGTAAACCCTAAACGAACAGAAGAGAAAGTTTTGACTACTTCCATCTACTATCACTTGAAAGCAATAAGTTGTTAAGTGCTTAGTCATAAGTTGTTGCGTAATGCTATCAATGTAATATATGATCTTGTCTTTTATTCGTGATACTATGTTTTCTGTCGCACTCTTATGAATTTGTTTCAAGTGCTGAGTTTACATTGCACCTGTTACACTTGTTAAGCCCAACAAAAAATGACCCCAGCCCATAGCGTTATCAAAGAGAGCCCAGTCCAAATCTTGCAATCTATCTTATGTATGTGTGGTAATCGCAGCCAGATTTCATTCGTAAAGAACATGCAGCACAACGCAAGGAAGATTTCAAATCAAAACCGAGAACAAAAGAGAACCAGGAATTATATGGAAAGAAAAATGGAGAAAAGAGAACAAAGAGAGAAAGAAGTAGAAGACAGGTATACAAATGC
>JAXCLQ010000005.1:9101847-9119171 GCA_035584115.1 Cedrela odorata | reverse complement strand
GTTACTCCAGTAAATTCTCTACTGAGCATATCCTTAAATAAGGCAAAAACAGCTTCTACCTTATTTAAGTCACTTATAGTATCTAAAATCTCATATCCAGCTTCCAAACTTCTCTAGAAGCTTCCTGCAGAAACCTGCAAAGTTGATTTTAGAAACCTATAGGTTCCGTTCACATTAAAACTTTTATTTTGAATATGAACCCAGTTAACGGTTTCCCAATTGCTAATTACTTCGTCAACATCCTTGACACAATCAACATCTAGGAAAGTTTCGTTCGACGATATCTCCACCATCTGTTTTGCCTGTTTTGGCATAAACTTGGATTTTATTCGTGAAGGATATGTCTGCCTAAACTCAGCCTTTGAATTAGATATCTGTTTCAAAAAGTTTTCGAATGAATTCAAAGGATTTCTAATTCCTTCTAATGGAACATCTTAGATTTCAACTTTCCTGAGTTTAGAGATCAGATCTTCTAATTCTATTTAACAGGAATTTTCGATCTTTTTAAGGGGTTTTTTGAGGATGACATAGGTTGCATACTTTGCTTCCTATGTTTTTCATAATATTCTTCTATTCTTTTTAAATCCTCTTTTGAAATATTTTCATATTCAGGATCTCTATTGTAGTCAGGCACTACTTTTTTTCCTTCGGCTTTAGATACAAAGTCTTCTTCTTTAGTCCTTTTTAGAAAGTATTTTTTCGCCTTTTCCCAGTCTCCCTGAGATTCCTGGGCTACAAATTCTGCATATCCAGATGGCAATCTTGGATATTTTGCCTGAATACTTTTAGCAAATTCTTTTAAGACCTCTTTATCAGCTATTTTCCTAAACTTCACAGTTTAGTTTCCTAGACTTTGTCTAGTTCCTAGGTCCTGATTCAGATCTAGTACTCGATTCGATTGGTTCTACTTCCATATTATTATCTATCTGAGAATCTGTAACATATGGAATTACCGCTTCAACCTTATCGAACCATCGTGATCTCAATGTAGATTCTGCTCTACAAATTCCTGAGATATCTACGTTTGCTACAAGGTGACCAGGATAACCCTGATTAATACCTTTAGCTATAGCTCTATCAACTCTATATAGGGATAACCATTCCAGATATTCGTCTAAAATATCTTGATTTCCATTACACAGATCTAAAGTAACATTTTTTACTTCATCATCTGTATATCCTTCAATAGGGATAACTACCTCTATATCTTCTCGATTTAACTTAGAGAGTCTTTTATGAAGTTTGTACACTTTCAAAGAATCCCTTTTTAAGGTAAATCCAGACATCAAATCTTATCTCATTCGACCGACGAAGAGAGTCGAGATTTTTTCTAGAGTAGTTAGTCTATGAAGATCAGAATTTATCCATTCAAGCAACCCTTGAATCTTAGATAATTCTTCTTGTAAAGCAAATATACGTAACACCGTATAATTTACTTTCCGATCTAGATTCTCAAGAAGAGTTTTTTCTTCTTTTATTCTATCGATCATCGTATTTAACAAACCAATTTCCGGCTTATTTTCAACACCATGATCTAATTGAAAATAATTTAAATTAGTACAATTTAAATTATTTAGATCCTTGTTCATAATTAATAAGATCCTTATTAATTATTCGAATTAGAATCAGCTTTGAACTGACAGATCTATATCCAGATCTCGCACAATTTCTAGATCATCAACATCTATCTAATTGTTCAGTTCATTTCCAAGCTCTGATACCATTCCATAAGAACTTCGTATAATTATTTGGCAGAACATCACTTAACACAGTGGATTTATGTATTCATAAGAAATAAAGATTAAAAAGACAAAGACAGCACCAAATTAAGCCTTCAAAATTACCTGTCTAGTTTCGTCCATCAACAAAAAAGTTATACATATTTTCAGTAGCAACTAGACCCTCTTGTATAGTAACACGTGATATCTTACACACCGTGATGTCAAA
The DNA here is from genome assembly GCA_035584115.1 of Cedrela odorata. NCBI lineage: Eukaryota > Viridiplantae > Streptophyta > Magnoliopsida > Sapindales > Meliaceae > Cedrela > Cedrela odorata. The sequence goes on along the minus strand of JAXCLQ010000005.1, from coordinate 9,117,224 downwards.
CATACATATATAGCAGGGTGATGAGAGGAACCTATCACCTGCCGGTAACACTCTTAGATTTGGGATGTTACATCTTTTTTAAGTGATACCATTCGTTAACGAAAGAGTTTAAGGTATTATATTATAATTCAAATAAATTTCAAATTACACGTATTTAATTATAATATTTTTTTAATTCTAATAAATTTAACATTTCAAGCATTTTATCGTATAATTAAAATTACATTATATTATAATTCTAAAACATGAAAAAATATACAATAAAAAATGCATTAAAAATTATAATTAAGAAACTAAAATGCATAATTTTAAATTTTATTTAAATTATAAAATTTACTCTTAAGTTTATAAAATTCTAAAATTATCTTAAAATAATAAAAAAAATTAACAACTAGGTCCCTTACGGCTAGGGATGTCAATTTGGAACACAACACGATTATTCGATACAAATTTAATGTAATTAAACGGATTCAGATTTGAAAAAATTGATATGAATAATAATCGTGTTGTATTCGTGTCTTACCTACTTAATTCGTTTATTTGTTTAGGACACGGTCAAAATGACATCGTTTTGATTTAGACCAAAACGACGTCATTTTGGTCTAATATATAAAGTAAAGAAAACACCCACTCTAGGGTACTCTTTCTTTCCACTGCCTCCTGCCTCTTGCCTTTGCCTCTACCTCTGCCTCCATATTGCAATGGTGGCAATCTCGGTGTTGCAATACCTTCTGCAAGTTATATCAATAGTAATGGTAGGATATCTCGGTCAGCTTGCTCTCTTTAGTGTTGCAATTGCCACCTCTCTCACTAATAGTAACGGCTTTAGTATTCTTGTAAGTTTTTTTCTTTTCCTTTCCATTGATGTTCTGAGATTTAAGTATAGAAAATGTTTTTAGGTAATTGATTGATTAAATTTTATGAGGCCAAGCAATCAAGAATGGCTGGTGGATTGGAAACTCTGTGTGGGCAAGCTTACGGAGCAAAACAATATCGAAAGCTTGGAATCCATCCTTATAGTGCCATCTTCTCTTTTATTTTAGTTTGCCCTTTAATTTGTATCTTATGGATCATATGGACAAGTTATTACCTCTTGTAGGCTAAGATCCTTTCATCTCACATAAAGCACAAAAATATTCAATGTAGCTCATCCCTACATTATTTGCAAGGGCAATCCTTAAACCATTAACTCGATGCTTATAGACTCAGAGCTTGATTCTTCCAATGCTTTTGAGTTCTTTCTGATTCTTCTTTTTTCATATACCTGTTTGTTAGACTCTTGTATTCAAATTAGAATTAGGAAGTTTGGGTGCAACTCTAGCCTTCAGTTTATCTACTTGGTTGAATGTAATACTGCTCGGATTATACATCATGTACTCGTCAGCTTGTGAAAAAACTCGTGCATCATTGTCAAAAGAAGCTTTTCTTGCAATTGGACAGTTTTTTTGCTTAGCTATTCCTTCTACCGTAATGGTTTGGTAATTCTTCCTTTTCCTTCTCTTTCTCAAATATCTGTTCATCATTTTTCTTTTTAACATTTTCTGACTCTAAATAGTGTTTCTGTTTATGATGATGGTGCATGATTAGTCTTAAATAGTGGTCAATGGAGATTTTAATTTTATTCTCCAGCCTTTAACCAAATCTAAAGCTGGAGACTTTAGTGCTTCCAATTTGGTATTTAGCTTTTGTTTCAATACTCATTCATTTCAATAATCAATTATCTTATGCTTCTAATTAATTGCTGTTTAGGATTTTCATATGCCCATTGAAGCAGATGCGTTAACTATTTGCATTGCACCATCACCTTGGGATGAAGGTGTATAAAGGTGTTGCTCGGTTCCCATATATGGTTATTGTTCAAAATAGACGAGCTGGAGTTGGATGAGGTTTTTGTAAATGACTAAGGATGTTCTTATTTACGCATTTGGCACACAAATTGACAGCCTAACCTTTCTTTATCTCCCTGAATTGCTCTCTAAGTTTCTAGTCTAATACTTCCAGATGTGTGTTTCTTATTTTAAATTTAATTGAAAACATTCAACTACTGAAAGTTTGTGCTGAGACTTTTCTTTTCCTTAATTGCAGGGTGAAATCTTAAGATCTCTATCTGATATTGATGATCTTGCTAGTACATTTTCAAAGGTTAGTCTACCATGCATGAAGGAAAATTCTGATTGATTGTAGCAAAAGCTTTTGTTATCTTTATTGATTTTTGTGCTCAGATTTATTACTGAAAAACAATAATTTTGGTTCTTTGCTTGATGGCCCTGTTTCTCATATAGTGTCTTCTCTGGTGTCTTCTCTTTTTACTTTATCACGGGAAACTGTAAAGTTGTAATAACAACCAAATCTTAGTTCATTCTTTATCGTAGAACAAACTTAGCTTAGTTTAATAGCTATTTTGTTTCTTGTTTCTTTCTTGTCACAGAGTTCTTGTGCATATATTATCAGAATTTCAATTCTTATTATGTATACTATATTAGGCTAGAGAATTACTAAATAATTATCAAGGCTAGTATCTTGATCTCCTTTGTATGCATGTATTACACATGTTTTCTTGTTGAAAAGAGTTACAAAAGACTTATTTTTGTCTTCGCTTCATGGTCTAAGTTGTTTTGTCTTAGTGCAATTGAACAGAGTTGTTAGTGAACCAAGCGGTGCTGTTGTAATTGGTGATTGGGGATTCAAAGAGAGTGTGTACAACTATTGCATGCTTTATGTGAAAAAAGTTTTTGTATCTGTTTGTGATCACTAGTACTCCATCTTCATAAAGTAGTATAATACTTAAGTGATTTTTCATAAATAGAACAATTTTAATATTTTAGTTTTTTTAGGAAGAATGTGGAAAAATTGAACCATTGTTGAGATATGTTTCTATGTTTGCATTTATATGGGGAGAATGATACTTATTAGTTATTTATGGACAATGATGATATTATTTATGTTATTTGTTAGTATTATTATTTGAGATTAAAAAATTAATAATTGAGTTTATGTTATTATATGTTTGTTATTTATGAATGATGAATATGTTATGTGAATTAAAATTTGAATTTTTTCTATTGATAGATTTAATTTATATACTTGATAACACTAAACTATTATTATTTTAGTTTATTATTTTTATTTTTTTATCATAATTTAATCATGTCTAAACGAATCGTGCTAAACAAATAAATAAATTTAAACAAATAATCGTGTTTAAACGAATAATTGTGTCGTAACGAATTGTATTCGAATTTAAGTATTTTATAAGAATAATAAATGAATCATATTCGTATCGAATCGAATAATAAACGAATCGTATTCATATTGACGTAAATCGTATTCGTTTATCTGAATTGACACCCTACTTATGGTGGACAACCCCCTCTTACTGCCCTATTTCCTCGGGTGCGACAAAACTAGATTTCAGATTTTACAACATCTCACCTAATTTGTTTTTTTTTATAAAAATTGTAAATAAAAATATAAAAAAAATTAAACTTATATCTTAAACTTTTGTTCTGTCAAAAAATCACTCGTCAAAAAATCAAAATTAAAAAAAAATGGAAATTTGGGAGAGAAGAAGACAGTTATTTTTTTCCTTTGGTTATAGGGGGTATTTTTGTCAAAATATATTTTATTTGGCTTCTTTATTAAACTAATTAATAATATGGCTAATATGGTAAAAATCAATAAAGTGCCTATTTTCAAAACTTTCCCAAATTTCTAGAAGTTCTTCCAAAATAAAAAATAAAAAGTTGCCAAAAGGGACATTTTAGTGGTCACCAAAATCCATTAACGTCACTTTAATGGAGAATGACGATAGAGACTCCCATAAAAAAAAATTTATATAAACTATTTTTTTAATTTATAATTTTGACAAAATATATAGATTAATGTATTATTATCCCAAATAAAATTAGACTGTTCTAATCAATTTTTATATTATCTCTACAAATTGCTATTATTAAAAATACATTTTAATTTCATAATACCCTGATCACTTGATTTTTTAAAAGAATCTAAATAATATGTGGGCATAACACAATATGATTAAGTAGATGTAACTGCACCATTTAATTTTGACTGGAATGAAGTAGCATGCATGACGATTTGGATATGACTGCTGCCTTTGGTTTGACCGCCGGCAGAGAAAAATCATACATTTACAGTTTTCTTGATGTTTACAGTCAACCATCTGCAAGAAAATTCCAAATTTATGAGAGTGCTATATTATATATTGTCAAATTTGATTTGAGCCCGGTTCTATTTATGAATGCATTTATAATTGTGACCCAACTAGCCGATGACACACCTCAGTGTGTGACAATAGCTAGCAAGATATTATATACACTACATTTTGAATTTATTATAGAAAGGTTGGTTGCATCAGGCTAAGAGTTTGTATTCATATATGGCGACTAATTAATGAGCTAACGAGTCATCCATCAAACCTCTGTTGGTGATCCTCAAATTTGGCATTGGTAAGCATTATTAGAAGAGTCTAGTTAAAATATAAATACTTAAAAAAGAATTCTTATCGGAAACCTGTATAATATAGGATCTTGCTAAGAAATATGTGAACCACAATCTTCCGCGTCATTATGGAGCTTCAATTCACATCTTGTATATATGCTTTGCATTTTGTTCTCAAAAGATAGATCGAAAGCAATATTTTTAGAGCATTCTTCCTTCTTTAACTTGGTATCAGAGCTATTCAAAATGGCAAGTAGTCATAGCAGCAACAGCTCACAAAATATACCCACAACAACAAACACACAAAGGAATGGCACATTTTCATTCATAACACCTATAAACCTTAAAACACCAATTATTTATTGTAGAAATCTCAAGTTTTGCCAAGTGTACGAGCAAATGACCTAGAGGGATCCATTGATAGAAGAAAAGACATACCTAAAAGGATGAATGTGACTATTGATGATCAACAGAATGTGGTTACAGTAGAAAATTCAAACTATCAAATCTGGATGAAATAGAACTAGATCTTGATAAGCTGGTTACTGTCTTCTATGATTGAAAGAGTCCTTGCTTCTACAACCCAATGTTCATCCTCGAGAGAAGTTTGGACAACACTGGGAAGACTCTTTTCTGCTCAGACAACTACCAGGTCCATATAAATTCGTTCACAGATTTATAATACAAGAAAAAAGGTTTTGAGTATGGATGAGTATTACCACAAGAAGAAGTCTCTTATGGACAATCTAAGGGCTGAGATGATCATGTTTCTAAAGGAGGGATTAGGCTTAGAATATGATCCAGTGATTGTCAATATCACTTCAAAGGCTGGGAAGTTACCTCTACAAAATGTGTATGCCTTGTTGCTAAGTTTCGAAAATCGAATCAAGAGAAACCTGTCTTATGGCAACACAAATTCTCATTCAAACATGTACAAGCAAGCAATTATCAAAGGAGAATGTGAAATGGGAATGCAAAACTTAGATTTCAGAATCAATCAAACAATAGTTCTAACCAATTTAGTGGAAATTCCAACTATAGGAATCCTATCCCACTAGGCTTTCAGGGAAAGGGAAGAAGCAAACCTGGCAACAAGGTAAATAAACTCACATGTCAAATTTACAATAAGGTTGAGCATGTGGCAAGAGCTTGCTTGCACAAATTCAATTGAGATTTCACACCTTAACAAGCAGCAAATTCAAACCAAAAGGGAGATTATGTGGCCTTACCTGAAAACCTTAGTGATGCAGCTTGTTACCTGGACAGTGGAGCCACAAACCATATTACCAACAATTTGAATTTGGCCTTTAAGTACAATAGAGCTAAACGGCTAGCAATCGGCAATAGTGAGAAACTTAAAATTCTTCGTATAGGCCATACATCTTTACACACAAATTAATCACACACAAGCAAACCAATATACTTAAATCACATATTGCACATACCCAAAATAACCAAGAATTTCATCAACATTTTCAAATTGATACAAGATAATAATGTTATTATTTTGTTTTGTGACGATGTATGTATAATTGAGGACAAAGAACCGGGGGGAAATAATGCTTCAAAGAGTAGCTAAGAAAGGACTTTACAAGCAGCAACTCACCTCCTTTCTTTAGTGTTCTGCATTCAAGTCTAGTTTAGATTCTAGTTTTTGTTTTCATAAGTTTAGTAAACCAGAGTCAATGCTTTCTTTTTTGTTAACTTACACAAAAATAAGTAGTGACAACTTGAGAGCTAAAAATGATTTAGACCTTTGGCACAAGAGATTAGGCCATTCATATGTAAAAGCTCTCAAGGAAACACTTTCAAGCTGTAATATTCCTAATGTTAATGAAAAATAGTTCCCAGAATTTTGTAAAGCATGTCAACTTGGTAAATTACATAGACCAAGTTTCAAGAGCAATGAAACAAAAACCAAAAGCTTTCTTGAATTGGGATATTATGTACTCTTTGTTGATGATTTCACAAGTTTTTTTTGGTTATTTCCCTTGACAAAGAAATTTGAATCACTCACCATTTTCATTAATTTCAAACTCAAGTTGAGAAATATTTTGACAAAGAAATCAAATCTTTCTAATTTGATATGGAAAAGAAATTTAAACCATTTGAGTTATATCTTAGATGAATTATATCTTAGATCTAAAAGAATTTATCTAAGATATTCATGTCCTTATACACATAATCAAAGGTCGAGAGGAAACACAGACATATAATTGAAGTAAGATTGAACCTTATGGCCTAAGTATGTATGCCTCTAAAATTCTGATAGAAGTCATTTAGTGCAGCGACCTTTTTGATTAACAGAACTTTAAAATCTATTTTGGGAAACTTAACACCTTTTAAAAAGCTTCATGGAGTCAAACCTGACCTCTCCTTGGTTAAGACCTTTGGATGTGAATGTTATCCCTTCCTTAAACCCTACAACAAACAAAAAATGGACTACCACACCTTTAAATGTGTTCTTTTAAGTCTTAGTATTCACTATAGGGGGTATTTGTGTCTTCATCACACAGGAATAATAAATGTATCTAGTAATGTCAAATTCAATGAAATTTCATTTCCCTTCAAGGATGATTCAGCTTTCAAAAATGCAGTTCACAAATGCTCTAAGGAAAACATGTCTTTCGTAAACCAATTTTTGTCAGTCAACTCATCTCTTCCAATAGAAGCAGCCTCTAAAAATCATTTCTTTTCTACTCCTTTGGAAGATGCAACCCTAAATTCATGTAATGCCCCTGATAACACACACATGTCACACACATAACAAACATTTAATCCTTGTTCTTCTAAAACCTCACCTGATTTAACTACCTTACATAAGAATACAGAAGAACTGTACAATCAAACACTGCCCACTGAATAAGTACCACACAACCAAAATCAATCCATATTCATTCCCACTCATCCTATGATAACAAGGGCTAAAGATGAGATTTTCAAACCCAAAATATACCTAACATCAAATAGCATCTCATTTCCTGTCAACACTGAACAAGCCTTGAATGATCCTAAATGGAAACATGCTATATTGGAAGAATATAATGCCCTTATAAAAAATGAAACCTGAACCCTTATACCTTATAAAACCAATATGAAGCTTGCAGAAAACAAGTAGGCATATAAGGTTAAGGAAAATCCAGATGGAAGTGTCTCTAGACTCAAAGTCAGATTGGTTGACAAAGGCTTTCATCAAACCTCTAGTGTTGATTTTTACGAAACCTACAACTCTGTAGCTAATGCCTCAACAACAAGGATAATTATAAGCTTAGCATTAACCTATGATAGGGAATTAAAACAATTGGATGTGAATGATACTTTCCACAATAGGGGTCTTTAAAAAATTATCCACATGGTACAACCAGAAGGCTTAGAAGACAATACCAAACCTGATTATGTTTGCAAACTCAGAAATGCTCTCTATGGTTTAGAACAAGCACTTAGGGTCTGGTTTGACAAGTTAAAAACAACATTGTTGAGTTAGGGATTCAATGGATCTAAGTCTGACTTTTCTTTATTTTACAAAAGAGATGAACTAATCTTATGATATTACTTGTCTATGTAGATGACATAGTTGTGACTGGAAATAACAACTCTCTCCTAGAAAGCTTAGTTTAAAAACTGCACCAATCATTCGCATTGAAAGATCTAGGCATACTACACTACTTCTTAAGAATTGAAGTCTCAAGATCTAAAAACTCCCTCTTTATCTCTCAAATAAAATATGTCAATGATTTGCTGAGCAAGGTTAATTTAGATGCTTGCAAAATAGTCAACACACCTCTGAGTGCAGGTGCAAAACTGAGAAAGCTTGAAGGATCTCCATTCTCAAATCAACCTTGTATAATAATATAATAGGGTGCCTCCAGTATACTACTCTGACTCAACCAAATCTTTCTTATGCAGTAAACAGATTGAGCCAATTCATATCAAATCCAATGCAATCTCATTGGCTTACCTGCAAAAGAACCTTGAGATACCTAAAGGAGACTTCTGACTTTAGCCTTGATTTTCATAAATGTGGAGATACAATGTCACATCCCAAAATCCCTTGAATGTGACTAGCAAAAACCAAGAATCCCCTTATCTTCTTTAGCCTCATATTATCATACAACTGAAGGACATAATCTTTGTAACATTTTATATACAGATTAAACAGGTCTACATGCAACTTCATTCAAGTCAACACATCGTCACATTGCTTAAATGGACTCAATTTATCAGAAAATTTGCAAAAGGCTCTATGCCCATAATATACATATAATCCAACCATTATCCAAAAAACATATATATATATATATATATATATATCTCCACATATATATATATATATACATGATCATTGTTCTATACAATACAACTTATGACTGCCAGAACTAAACATCATTATGCATGTATGGACCCAAAAACCCCTAGTGACTGCATAATGATATCTCGATCCGCTGGCCTGTCCTCGAGGAAAGCTGCTATATCTTTGGATCATATATATATATATATATATATATATAACCTATAAAACTGAAGTAAGGGAAGCGGTAAGTCTTAGAAAGACTTAGTGAGTGGAAAGAAAATGTTGATAAGGAAATCATAGATATATATATATATATATACATATCCTTTAAGAAAATCAAAATTCACATCATCATTCATATGTTCGTTTTTCATACATATCACGGCACCATCGTACACAAGCATATAAATACAAATACCATGCTTTTATATACTTGTCTGATCCATGTCCAAGACTACACACTTGACTGGACAGATAGACATTCATATCTAGATTCATCGTATACACATATATGTATACCCATCATACCCATATATATTTGTCTGGTCCAAAAACTTGTTGGTGCAAAATCGCAAGTGAACAAGACGAACAAGTAATAAAGTGATGAGATAAGTATTGTCCCACGAGGATTGTTATAAACTAATTCCCAAAACTTGAAATAATCCTAATTTTATTTGGTGAATGAATTTGATTGGAAGAAAATTAAAACTAAATTTAAATATAAATAAAAGAAATAAATTAAATTAAATTAATAAACTAAAACTCTAGGGTTCTAATTTCATCTTAACTAATTAGTTCCTCCCCTTTATTCTTTTTAATAAGAATTAATTATTTAGGTACTAGTTGAGTATCCCCAAATTATTCACATAGCCCCTCTCGAGGTCTAAGAAAAATACCTTATAAAGCTTAACTGCTATGTTCCCATGCAAAGTTAAAACATTAAAAGATTTATTAAGATTTATGGATCTTTTTTAAGAACTATACAAATCATGCAGGTATATTCCTATCCTACATGTAATTTATGACATTCAATACAAGGAACTAAGACACATCAATTAACTTCCGTTATCATTGTGATTAACAATTCAACTAAATAGTAATCAATAATTTAGAAGCATTAAGAGTAATATTAAATAAATCAACCAAGATAGAAAATCTATAATTAAATTAAACAAAGGGTTAGAACATCAAAGTTAGGCTACATCATAACCCTAGAAGAATAAATCTACTTCATAACAAAACTTAACACAACAAATATTAAATAACAAAACATAACAAAAGATCAGAAAAACTTAGTGGTTTGAAGCTTCGCTGTAGAGTTTCCTTATTTGATTTGCTCCTTCTCTCTGAGCTCTCTTTCTCTCTAATGTCTTGTGCTCTTCTCTTTCTCCATGTTATGTGCTTTGAATGGTGATTCTAATGCCTATTTATAGGCAAAGTTCACCCCCATTTACATCATCGCCTGCATCATCATCCATTAAGCTTTTTAATTTTCTCAATACACCATTCTGCATCGTCGCTTACATCATACATCATTACTTGTATTATAATGACATATTATATCATTGTTTACATCATAAATCATTTATGACATACGCGCTTACATAAGCATGATATAATATTTATTTCTAGAATACTCAATCTCTAAAATGTGATAACTTCTTTGAACGATTTCTAGTTCGAGTTATTCTTTTTAAAATGCTTGAAGCGATAAGCTTATTCGAATAATATTCAATTTACAGCAATGAACTCATCATAAATAGTAGCATTTGGTGGGGTCTACATGCAATTTTCTATCAGTTTTATCATAAAAATGAAAATTACAAAAAAAATATAATATTTTTAATAATAATAATAATAATTACAAGATCTAAGTTAAAATTCAAGTTTAAATAAATAAAATAACTCTATAAAAATAGAGTTATCATTGATCCATGTCCAAGGCTCTGCACATGACCAGACAGAGGGACAATCCATACCTAAGGCTAGACACTTGACCTAGCAGATGAATTATATCTAGATCCATGGATCAAATCTGCCACACTCACACATGCATGTAATCAACACATATACATGTCATATATATCTAGTTCATGTCAAACTCATAGTTGGCCTCCTCCTAGCCATAGCTTCATACCTCATTAATACTTTCACACACACACACACACACACACACAAATATCATATATATGTGTGTGTGTGTGTTAAATACATAAATATCATAGATATATATATTCTAAATTTATATGCTAAATATATTTATGTTTCATAAATATATATATAGCAAAAATATTCATATATCATAAGATATTATAGCATATATAACATAATTATTTATCATAATATATATGCCATACATACATATATATGTATAAAGAGAGAGAGAAATAGAGAAAAGAGAGAGAAATCATAAATATGAATATATTATAATATAGCATAGTATATATATAGCATATATATATATATATTATAATATATGCATCCTAAATATATTTCATAAGTATATATCTATATCATATACATGTATCATATTATGTATGTACATTTTACCCCAAATAGAACTTAAGACATTTAAGTTATTACAAAGTTCGAATTGACGTTATCTAAGTCGGATGTTCATAACTCATTTTCCAACCACTTTTAACACTCCTTCACTGCACAAGTGATGACTTCACATTCTTGCTATGATCAATCGACAATGAATTTTAATCTAGATTTTTGATAGAATGTTCTCCTATAAGTTTAATTTCTATCACTTTTTACGAATCCGTAGTTTGAATTTGAATGCTTAAATTACGGATAGATTTCTACACACTGCATAGATGAGACAATGTGTAGGATATAACATGGTAGCAAATTTTGAATTTTACTGGGAATTCCTCCCTTCATCAAAAGTTCTAATTTTTGACTATGTGAACCTTTATCGTGTCTAATTTTTACAGAATTTTACGGCTTAGTATTTGGAGGTCCGGAACTTATTCTATTTCTAGTTTTTCAAACACTGCTCAATAATTTTAGCAACCAATATACAATTTTTTCATGAAATTTTACTATCCTATCATTCCTTCCTATTTGATTAACATGGCTACACATCCTCATACTTTGAATCCATAATGTTTAAACATCATTCACTACCTTATATGTAAATCTTACACTACCCATATATTTATATAATCACTAATTCACAATTCCTACAATTCTCTTGCATTCACACCATATAAAGCACAATCCATGCATATATCCATGTAGCATGCACCATCAATAATTTCTCAAGTTTATAAACTATCTAATTTTTACACATCTACTATATACACATCATAATCCACCATTTAAGCTATTAAAACCATGAAAAACATAATTAATTTTCTTACCTTTCTCTTGTTTCCCTTGGTTTCTTCTTCTCTCTCTCTCCCACGTTTTCAGCCTTTACCTTTACTTATCCTTATCCTTTCTTCTTTTTATCCTTTCTAAGTAAGTCTAGAAAATTCAAACGAAGCAAAATATCAATATTTTGAATTTTCATTTTGCTCCCTCTTCTTTTCTTATTTATGATTTTTCATTAGGCTTGTATTTTATTTATTATGTGGCCTTAGTTTTGGTCTTACTTAATTGCCTACAAACATTGCTATGTACACCACTTAATCTATCTTGACTTAGCATATTGCCTCTTAAATTTTAAAAATTTTGCATTCTAGTACCTAATGTTAGTTTATAGTTATCATGGAAAAAATTAGTCATAACTTACAAGCATTGTAAGCTTTACATATGCAGATTGGGGATGTGATATTGATGACAAGAAGTCTGTGAATGGGTATTGTGTATAACTTGGTGGAAATTTGGTATCTTGAAGCTTGAAAAAACAAAGTGTAATAGTAAAATCAAGTTCTGAATCTGAATATAGAGCACTTACTCATGCTTGTGCCGAAATAACTTGGATCATTAAGGAATTAAATGTTCAATCCTTGAAGACACCAATGATCTGGTGTGACAGTTTAAGTGCAACTGTCATAGCCTCTAATCCAATCTTCCATTCAAGGACAAAACATAGCGAAATAGATCATCATTTTGTCATAGATAAAGTAAGCTCAGGTGATGTGAAAATAAGATACATACCATCAAAAGAACAAGTTGCTGATTGCTTTAATAAAGCACTGCCTTATCCAAAGTTTATGCACTTCAAGAACAAGCTCAAGGAAGGATTAGTGATCAATCTCAATGATTAAATTTTTGCATTGACTTATGGGATAACAGTAAGGGCGGCCTTCAACAACAAATGCAAAGATCAAGACGCGTTCATATCAAAAATAGAAAAAAAAAATTGAAAATGTGGGAGAGAAGAAAAAAATTGTTTTTTTAATTTGGTTATGGGGGCATTTTTGTCAAAATATATGTTATTTGGCTTCTTTTGTACACTAATTAGTAGCATGGCTAATATGGTAAATAAATTAATAAAAGTGTCTATTTTCAAAATTTTCTCAAATTTCTAGAGGTTCTTCCAAAATAAAAAATAAAAAGTTGCCAAAAGGGACATTTTAGTGGTCACCAAAATCCATTAACGTCACTTTAACTTAGATTGCTCTATTTTTTTTAATTTATAATTTTGACAAAATATAAAGATTAATGTATTATTATCCCAAATAAAATTAGACTGCTCTAATCAATTTTTATATTATTTCTACAAATTGCTATTATTAAGAATACATTTTAATTTCACAATACCCTGATCACTTGATTTTTTTAAAGAATCTAAATAATAAGCGGGCATAACAGAATATAATTTAGGAGATATGTAGCTGCACCATTTAATTTTGACTGGAATGAAGCAGCATGCATGACGATTTGGATTTGACTGTTGCCTTTGGTTTGACCGCCGGCAGAGAAAAATCATTCATTTACAGTTTTCTTGATGTTTACAGTCAACCATCTGTAAGAAAATTCCAAATTTATGAAAGTGCTATATTATATATTGTCAAATTTGATTTGAGCTCTGTTCCATTTATGAATGCATTTGTAATTGTGACCCAATTAGCCGATGACACACCTCAATGTGTGGCAACAGCTAGCAAGATATTATATACACTGCATTTTGAATTTATTATAGAAAGATTGGTTGCATCACGCTAAGAGTTTGTATTCATATATGGCGACTAATTAATAAGCAAACGAGTCATCCATCAAACCTCTATTGGTGGTCCTCAAATTTGACATTGGTAAGCATTAATACAAGAGTCTAGTTAAAATATTAATATTTAAAAAGAATTCTCATCGCAAACCTGTATAACATAGAATTTTGCTAAGAAATATGTGAACCACAATCTTCCGCGTCATTATGGAGCTTCAATTACCCTCTTTTCCCTTTTGCTTTACCTTCCTCCTTTTCCTGCTCATGCTCGTCAAAACAGTAAAAGGATCTAAAGCCAAGAAAACAAGCAGAAAGCTACCTCCGGGGCCATGGAGACTACCTCTCATTGGAAATTTGCACCAGCTCGGCTCCCTAACTCATCGCAGCATGAGAGATTTGGCCAAGAAATATGGACCCTTGATGCACCTGAAGATCGGTGAGGTTTCAACTATTGTAGTTTCTTCGCCGGAGATCGCCAAAGAGGTTATGGCTACACATGATATCAACTTTGCTCAAAGGCCGTCTGTTTTTTCTGTCAAGATCATGTCTTATGATTATTTAGGTATTGCCTTTACACCATATGGAAATTATTGGAGACAGCTGCGAAAAATTTGTACGATAGAGCTCTTAAATGCGAAAAGAGTCCAGTCATTTCAACCAATTAGGGAAGAGGAGTTGTCAAATCTCGTCAAAGCAATACATTCCAAGGAAGGATCAGTGATCAATCTCACTGATAAAATTTTTGCATTGACATATGGGATAACGGCAAGGGCGGCCTTCGGCAACAAATGCAAAGATCAAGACGCGTTCATATCAATTGTAATAGAACTCGTGAAGTTGACTTCAGGTTTCTCTATTGCTGATTTGTACCCTTCTATCAAATTGCTCCAGGAAATTAGTGGAGAGAGACAGAAAGTTCAGAAGCTGCATGAAGATACTGATAAAATTCTTGAAGAAATCCTTAATCAGCATAGACAGAGAAAATTGACTACAAAAAATGGCCAAGCAGAAGCAGATCAGGAAGATCTAGTTGATGTCTTTTTGAAACTTCAACAGGATGGTGACCTAGAATTCCCCATTACTGACGAGCACATCAAAGCAGTCATCTTGGTTAGTATGTCAATTACTTTCAAATTAAGTTATTATTTCATCTATATCAAGGTATAGCTGTTAATGTTAACGAGTGTATTAATTTGTTTGATGAATATCATTGTTTGAATGACTGCAATTTAAAATTGACATTAAAATAAGAATATGTGACAATATAAATGACCAGATTAAAAAGAATAAATATTTATTAACTGCTTTTCAGGATATTTTTATTGCTGGGAGCGAGACATCATCAACTACAGTAGAGTGGACATTGTCAGAAATGCTGAAAAACCCAAGAGTGATGAAAAAAGCACAGGCTGAAGTAAGACGAGTATTTGACAAAAAAGGAAATGTTGATGGAACTGGGATTCATGAATTAAAGTTCTTGAAAGCAGTAGTCAAAGAAACCTT
>JAXCLQ010000005.1:9053672-9069919 GCA_035584115.1 Cedrela odorata | reverse complement strand
GGAAGTTAAATGCTACCTTTTGGAGATAGAATCAAATGAGATCTACTTCAAACCTAAAGCAAGAACATAATCAATGTTTAATGCTTAGTGGTGTTAGTGAATATTATTCAGCGTTTTCGATAGTTAGAGGAATCGACAGAGAAATGAAGAGAGTTCAAAATATTTTCAAATTCATTAATTTGTCAAGCAAACTGCTTCAAGGTGGAATCTCAGAAGTGGTTGGAAAGTTTAATTCACTCAAAGGGCTCAACTTTTCTCACAACCTGTTCTAGTATAGTGAAAATTCAGGGACTACAAAACCAATATTTTTAAGAGCAACTGCTGTCCAACTGAAATCTTTTTCTTTTATTTGTTTGTTTGAGAAAGTAAGAACTGGAAAATAGAAATGTAATAGAAGATTGCCCATCTGTGTTTACCTTTTCACTCGATCAAGCTCTAAACCTTGTAGCTTATTATTCATTTGTGCTCAGCTTCTTTTAAGTTTTAACCCAGTGCAGGAGCTATATCAATAACATTTATATGGTTTCTGCTGATTTTTCATAGGTCATATTAGAAAACTAAATGGAAATGCTAACTATTGGAGGTCGAATCAAACGTTATCAGAAGAAGATAATCGATGTTTAATGCTTAGTGGGGTTAGTGGGATAATTAATTATAAAAAGTTCTGTTACCTTCAAAAAGAAGAAAAATCAAAGAGCAGTGAGCTTCGAAAGTTTAAAGTTGTTTGTTTATCAGCTTGAAGCCTTATTAAGGCTAAACCTAATTGAATCATGGGATCCATTTACATAATCTTCCAGTCCAACCCATTATCAAATGTAAAAGCATGGAACTAAACATGTGGAGTTAATTATCCAACTATTATGTTTAAAGAAAAAGATTAAAAAAATTTTAAAAATAATATTAAGAAAAAGAAAGTGGGGTTAGAGTTGTCATTAAAGAAGTTACAAGGGCAACTGAAGTCATTCGACGTAGAGTCCTCCCACTTGCCAGGGCAAATCTCTCC
Source organism: Cedrela odorata (assembly GCA_035584115.1). Taxonomy (NCBI): domain Eukaryota; kingdom Viridiplantae; phylum Streptophyta; class Magnoliopsida; order Sapindales; family Meliaceae; genus Cedrela; species Cedrela odorata. Next base: position 9,068,916 of record JAXCLQ010000005.1, on the reverse strand, counting down.
CCTTACAACCAACAAAACACAGCATTCGCAGCCCTTCTGGGTTGAGTTTCAATGTTGAAGATGAAGAGACTTCGATTTTACTTATATTGATTTTTAATCAACTATTTTTCCCTCTTGTACCCCTTGCAAAAACGCTATCTCCCCTTCAATATCCCTTACCAACTTCGACTCTAACCAGCAATCCAGTCCCGATACCCACTATTCATGTACATTACTCATTTTGCTTCTTAATTCCTTTTTTTGGCATAATTCTATTGATTCGTCGTTTATAGATACTGGGTTTCTTTTTTTACTTTTTTTTTTTGGTGGGGTTTATCAATTTTTATTGAAATTGTAATTTTGTTTATTTTTTATGGATTTAGCAATTGAGACGTCGATTTTCAAACGACCTACGTTCATCCCAGGTTTAAATATTTCGTTTTTAATTCCACAAAACCGAAGTTCAATCAGGCTTTTTCCCAAAATTAATTACTACCCCAGAATTTTGAGTTCGAGATTGCCAAGAAACAGCTTTAACGCTAAAACCCACGTAAAACCACTAAACAAAGTTGCTCATGTACTGGGTCCGGAAGAAAATGAATTTTTGGATTCAAATTTCGAGAAAGTTAAGATTTTGATAAAAAGGGGAGTCGTTTTGGGTGCAGTTCTAGGTGTGGTATTGGTAGTTGGGAGCCAGAGAGTGTTTGCTGTGGAGAGTACTGTCAATGCAGGTTATGGAGTGATAGGGCAAAGTATACTTAAGAACGCTTGGCCCAAACTTTCACAGGTCTTGAGAATATTTAAAGAGCAAGGTGTGATTTTGGCTGCCCTTTTAGGGTTGTCTGCGTTCTTCTCGATGGCTGAGACTTCAATCACCACCCTTTGGCCATGGAAGGTATAATGTTATTGATCCATTAAGGTTATTTTCTTATTTGTTGAATATTTATGTGTAGTTCTATCATCATAAATCATACATATGAATGTTGCAGTGTATATTTATATGAATAGGAAATATTCACCTGGTTTTTGGACTATCATTGCTCATATTAAGTATTACTTCATTATTGTTAGTTTAGGAGTCCAATAGAACAATTTGTGGTCATACATAAGATTTTTTTGGTGCTGAGCAAAATGCTTAATTTAGTTTATTCTACACTTTCTTTATCATTTGTATTTTATCAAGTCCAATAACATCCTGTAGGTTGTAAAATTAGACAGAGTGTAGTTGATGTGTTGTGAATACGCCGTTAAGCTTGTGTTGCTGTGGGCTGAAGTGAAAGTTGGAACAAGTAAAAATATATGGAGCTGTTTATGATTTATTTGCTTTTCTATTAAATTAACTGTTAAATTCGTGTCACATGTACAATTGTTGACTGAAATAAAGCTTAATTTACGAGCTGAATTGTTGCATAATAGGAACAATATTCATAGTTTGAACTAATATATTATCATAAAAGTTAGAAGCTCTTTGAATTCATGCAACTTTTGTGTAAATAGATTATTAGCTATTTCTTCAAATTATGTTCAATTGTTCTCTTTGGTTATTAATCGATATTCTATTTCAGGTGCGTGAGTTGGCAGAAAAAGAGTCTGAAGATGGTGTCTTTAAAATGCTTCGCAGTGATGTAACTCGGTTTTTGACAACAATTCTCATTGGCACAACGTACTGCCCTGTTCTTTGTTGCTGTAACTGGTTTGATTTTCAGATTAATTTTGTAAATTATTTCTCATTATAGATTTCATTTGTGTATTCAGTGTGGTAAATATTGGAGCAACTGCATTAGTCACTGAGGCTGCAACAGCTATGTTTGGTGAGGCTGGTGTCAGTGCTGCAACTGGAGTAATGACTGTATGTATAAAATTTCACTCTCTCTTTTTGTCCCGTATAGCATGCATGCATTCATCATGAACGCATATTTGAGATGCCCAATCAATGAAACTTATGCAGACATGAACATTTATACATTGTCTCATTGCAATTTTGTTAATCAATCATTATTTCCCATATGATATTAGGTTGCCATATTGCTACTAACGGAAATCACTCCAAAAAGTATTGCCGTTCACAATGCCACAGAGGTTGCTAGGTTTGTGGTAAGTTCAGAAATTTGATTATTTTCCCCTCAATTTAAAGGATAATTTCTATGTGAATGCTTCATGGACTTACTCTTCCCTTGTTTATCCTTTTTGCCTTTTCCCCTTTTCCCCAACCTCTTGCTTTATGCTGCACCAAAGCTCTATTTTTCTTGGATAATGTTATTGCTGTATAGCGAGCTCGATTTGACTAATGTTCTTTGCAATGATTCTAGGTCAGGCCAGTGGCATGGCTATCCTTAATATTATACCCTGTGGGAAGAGTTGTCACATATCTGTCAATGGGAATGCTAAAAGCTCTTGGTTTGAAAGGAAGAAGGTGCAGTCAAATCATGCTCTGTTTATTGTTATTTCAGTGAAAGTTAATTATATTATCTTTATTGTTATTGTTATTATTATATTATTATTATTATTATCTTTATTGTTACATATTATCTTTTACAACTTCCATGTTATGCTTAAGATATAATTATTATTTCTTACCCAGAAGATGTCTTGTTTGAATGAATGTAAAACTTTTTGTTGAGTTCAAGGAGAACAATGTTGGACTCTTAACCACAGATTACTCAAGTTACCATAATTAGTTTCTTTGTGTTCATGTGTTGATGTGATTCATCATATTTTACACAAGTGCATTAAGTTGGAGGGATAAAATATGGTTGTAGGCTAGCAGACCTGAGCATAGAGTGCTGGTTATGTATGTAGTAAAAATAAGTTTGTATAGTAGTGGATGTTGTTGCAATGAGACAAAAGTAGCGCTAACTTTTGTATATATGTCAATAATCTTTATGAACTAATATATGAATAACAAATTGAAAATAATAATTATGAATGTGATCCTTGATTTCCTGTTGCTATAGAAGATGTATTAACGCAGTCATTATTTAGTATGTCATATTTATTGTTTTTTCTTTAACTAAATTTTTCGCATTCCTTCTTGGCTTTCTATATTTTCTTAATTAGTGAGCCATATGTCACTGAGGATGAGCTGAAGCTGATGGTGCGAGGGGCAGAGTTGAGTGGGGCAATTGAGGAGGAAGAACAGGTAATAACTTATTATGATTTTCTTGCATATTTATTCTTCTCGCTTTGATGTTAAATATGAGGGATTTGATGCAATTTTTGAATGGTAGTAATTAAAGAAATCCACCACAGTCATGTATGTTCTAACTTTATATTATAATGCCAACAATAGATTATTAATTTTTGTATTCTACATTATGTATAATATAGACTTCTCATCATACTGCATTGGCATTGGCATTGGCATTGGCAAAATCCACTGGAGGTTTCTGTATTTCATTTGACATATGGTTACTGGGAAGAAGATAAGCTAACGCAGTCTGTCAATTTAGTTAAATCCTTCCCACGATTCTGCAATTTGTAATAATGTACTGAGCAAAATCTTAACAAATATAGAGAATTACAGTGCATTTGGTGTGCTTTACCTGATTTTTATAACATATAAAGATTTATTTTTATACATGAAAATAACTGTGTGTACAGACTAAAATTTTCCATTGAATGGAAGTTCCTCTATGAATTTGATTGTCCATTCTATTGCCACCCAGCCCCTTTGTTGGCAGAATATGATGCTGACTGGTTATAACAGTTGATATGCGTCATTTTTATTATTTAACTTTTTAATGACCTCTGGCAATCATGTTAAAGTATCCAATAATTTTTCCCAGTTTAAGATGCTCTTATCTTTGTAGGATATGATTGAAAATGTGTTAGAGATAAAGGATACACATGTTAGAGAGGTGATGACACCTCTTGTTGATGTTGTTGCAATTGATGCCAGTGCAACTCTCATTGAGTTCCACAACTTGTGGGTGACTCATCAATATTCAAGGTATAAATTAATTCCTAGCATTGTATGTTTCAGCCAGTGTGTCTATATTGCAACATACTAAGAATTTTGAGAATATGTTTCTAGGGTGCCTGTTTTTGAGCAACGTGTAGACAATATAGTGGGTATTGCATATGCAATGGATCTACTGGATTATGTTCCGAAGGTCAGAAAATTTCTTTTCCTATTCCTTCCCCTCTAAATTTAATATTACTTTGTTTATTAATTGTATGCAACAATCTCATAGTGTGCAGAATTATGATCTTTTATTTTGAAGGGTGAGCTACTAGAAAGTACTAAAGTCGGAGATGTGGCCCACAAACCTGCATTCTTCGTGCCCGGTAATCCTTAATGCCAATTTAGTTTTTGTGCTTCATAATGATATTTACCTTAGATTATTCCTCTTTATGTAAGTATTCTTGAGGCTTACAAAGTTCCATTGTAACCTCTGCATTCTAGACATCATTTGATTGGTTAGTTGCTTAGGCATTCTCTAGGCTGATCATCTAAGACAGGTTGTGGTAGGCCAGCCATGGCACGATAGTACCGGGATAACTCAAGACCATGTCTTTGAGATAAGAGGTGTTTTTTTATTTTTAAAATGCCTCTAGATGTTTGCTCCTTTACCAAAAAGTCGATTTTTATATTTGTTGATCTTGCCAAGATAGAGAACTTGTAGTAGATACAAGGTTCGACAGAGTCTAAATTCAATAGTAAAAGCAGTATCATATTCTCCACCAATCTAAGCTTTAAGACCAAATGTTTTGATGCTGCACCAATTAATTTCCATGTATCTTAATTTAGGTGAACATGTCTGTCGATTTTTTTGAATTCAGATTATTGACGTGTGGAAGACCCCATTCTTGGTTCAAATTGTTCTATTTGTAAACCTATCCAATGAGTAATATTTTGCTCAGTTAGTGTTTGGAAACAGAAGAATATACTATATTCTATAGACGAAGAAGTAGAACAACTCTTCATTGTTAACTTTTATGTGAATGTTTTGTTTCTATTGTTTGTTAGACTAAATAGGATTATCTGATTGGTTTTGCAGATTCAATGTCAGTTTGGAATCTTCTGAGAGAGTTTCGCATTAGGAAGGTTCACATGGCTGTTGTCCTTAATGAGTATGGTGGAACTGTGGGGGTATGTAGACACCCTCATTTCTGAACCAAGCTAAGCTAATACTAGTTTGGCTAATCTTTTTTTTTTATTTATTTGATGCAACAGATAGCGACTCTTGAAGACGTGGTTGAAGAAATTGTTGGTGAAATCTTCGATGAAAATGACTCAAAAGTAAAGCTTACTATAGGTTTATGTCTCTTAATAGCATACTGAATGATGTGCATGTTACTGACAGTCATCAGAATGGACTTTGTTGGATTATCAGCAATTTACCACGCCTCAGTGATTGGATGGTGATGAATTTTGATAATAAAATCTTAAGAGTGTGTAATAATTTGATTAATTATATTTTCTCTATTGTATATGTGAGTTCATCTTGAAGTATCCTAGCATTTATTGTCTTGGGACTAATATTGGCCATTTAGTTAACTGATATTGTTGTTTTAAGTAGCTGTTCTGAGTTGATTTTTGCCCTTCTCAGAATGGGACTTAATAGTAGGATGTAATGATAAAAATGGGATATTCTTGTGCATGGAAAACTATAGTTATTTTGTTTTGTGTTCTTAAAGATATTCTTGGTTGGATCTAATGAGAAAAATGTGGAGGCCAAACTATGTTTCTGGTTTTAAAGTCTTCCACCCTGTTGTTAATTTACTTCATTTTGAGGTCAATATAGTTGACATTTGAGATAAAGGGTATTGATAAAGGTAGTTGTTAATAATATGTTGATGCTATAGTTTTGCAGAGTTTTATTTCTGCAATTTTGTCTGAAATATTGATTTGTATGATAGGAGGAGATTCAGAAGAAAACTGGCTACATTGTAATGCGAGCTGATGGGATATATGATGTGGATGCCAATACATCTATTGATCAGCTTTCTGAAGATCTCAATATCAAAATGCCAGAGGTGTGTTGTTCCTAAAAGTGTCACTCAACAGATTATATTAAATTAATACATCAGTGGTGTTGATATTAAAGCGTATGGTGTTTGAATTGATGTTGATTGTCTTTGTCAGATATGTTAAGTACTAACTGCAGCAGGATTACTCTCTCAAAGTTTTATAATTGCGGAGAACATTCAACTCCCCTTAATTAATAGAAACATGTGTTAGGGTAATTCAGGAGTGAAGTTTCTGACTGGCTCTAACCTCCCCAATGGATGAATTGTGTCAAAGTTGTGTCTTGTTTAATCTGACCTCTTTAGTATGATTCTATTGGCTTAGAGAATTTATTAATCAAGCCATTTTGTATGTGATGCTGCTTAGTGTTAGGATGAGCTTCAAAATATTTATGGGCATACTATTTGGAGCCATAGCATGATGTAGTAATGAAACTCTAGAATGGCAAGCACAATTGCTCAGGTTTTAGTCTTGAGATTGCTCCTTCTGTGCTTGCATAAAAATAAAAAGTTTAAAGGATTGAACTTTATTTAGCACACTCCTTCCAGGATCCAATTTGGTGATACCAGCTGTGGATAATGATGCTTTTTTCCTATGATATCAAATGCATATCACTATGGTATAATCAGAGTAGTTGGAAGTTTCTGCTTGAACTGCTGTGAATTCATGAAAACTGTACTGCATAGTTAAGATGGTCTTTTCACTCTTTTATATTGGTAATTCTGCTATGGAAGCTGATGAAGTTAATGATACATAATCAAGCATCCACTATTGCGTAATTCCACAGTTCCAGTTACCTTTTTTTTCCCATATTGTTTACAGGGTCATCAGTATGAAACAGTTTCAGGTTTCATATGTGAAGCATTTGGATACATCCCAAGAACTGGTGAGAGCATCAAAGTAGTTGTTGAAAAGGAAAACCAGGAAGAGGATGACGAACATACTGGAAATGGATCTGACCGCCAAGATTCCAAGGAGAAGCACCAAATTTACAAACTTGAGGTATGGTTTGGATTCTTATGGTAGCTCCATTGTACTAAGTAATGGTTGTAAATTTATTTTGCAGAAGCCATCCAACCTATCATAAGATTGCTTACATATGTTATCCCCAGAAATCCAACAATTCATAAATGCTAAATTAGGGAATATCTCTTGATTGGCGGTTTTAACAGTTGCTGATTCATATGTGTGATTACTTGTCTTTGATGCAGATATTAGCAGGAAATGCCAGAAAGGTTAGCGCTGTTCGGTTTGAACGTATAAACAATGATGAAGGAAAGTTAGAGGCAAAAGAAGTAACTCGCTTGGTTCCTAAAATCATGAAGAGGAAATGGAGCGGTGATAATGACTCAGATAGTATTGATTATGATGATGATGATGCATACTCAAAGAGACCAGAAGATGATACTTCTGTTGCTTCTGTAATTTCTGAACATGAGGATGATCATGACAGCTAAAATTAGCTACATCACTAATTTTCTTCCCCCATTTTTACATCACCATAAACAAGGTAAAACATTCAGAACGTAATAAAATGAGGACGAGTGATGAACTAACATTGTTCCTTCTTTCTGCTAGGGAAATTTTTTTTAAAATTATAAATGAATAGAAGTATCAACATCTGCATCATGATAGCTATTTGTATTCTGCATGGTAGTATCAGCTGAACATAAGTTCACCACAAGTGGAGTCTCAATGACCTGGAGATCAGAATGTTTGCTCTGTATGTTAGGTTGACTGAAGAGAGAAATGTGGAGAGGTGGCCTAGCTGGAGGGATCTGTTCAGAGTAGAAAAACAACCTAGACGGTTCATATGTTGAGGTTGCATTAAGCCGCTCTGATTCAGAGAACAGCCATAGGAGCTCTCTCTCCTGCCTCATCTTCTTTGCTCTCTGCAGCCATCTAAACCTCTCTTGCAGGAGGACAATGGCGTGAATAGTAGTAGGCGTACTGCTTTTCCTATCCATTGGAGGATGAATAATATCATCAACAAGCCCGAGGGAGAGTCTATGTATCTTTGTTCCAATATATAAGATATTTGAGTATGGTTCCAAATGATTTATTTGTTTTTTTTTTTTAAATTTAGCCTCTTATTAGATTCTGAATGATGTTAAAGAAAAAGTAGAATGGACGGTCGACTATGAAAGTCCAACTAGGCAAAGGTATGTGGCTAAACAATGGGGTTTGAATCGGTGAATGAGAAGAGGCAAAAGTACTTTAATAGTAAAGAGTAGGAAATAAAAGCCAAAGTAAAATGGAAGTTAGTTTTTGGAGGGATTCTCTGTCTGCTTTTCTCCAAGAACTGCAATGTCATCGGAGAAGATGTGCCACTTTTTGGTGGGGCTCTGGTGGGATATTATTATTTTAACCTTGTGATATTCTCGTATTATTTCTATGGTGAGCAGAAAGAAAGTAAAGACAAATATGTAGAGACAACAGGAAGAACATATGTAGTTGGAAATTGGATGGGGAATGATTTTTGGAGTTCATGTTTATATTGATCCATCTCCCTTTTATTTATAAAGGAGAGAAATTGAACCCACTTAAAAGGCAAAATCCAAGTCCCATGACGCCCCACGCCCCCACTGAGAGTGGCAAAGCTCCCAGCTTTCGGCATCTTTTTTTTTTAATTTGTCAATCTTCTCTTTAGTTGTTTGATGGATAATGGCATGAAAGGAGAAGAGTCTCTAGATAGCAGATCATCCTCCATTGTTTCTTTAAACTTTTGAACATTTTGCTACTGGACACCCTTTAGGTTCGTTGAAAGTAAGAAGAATTTGAGTCAAGAAAGGTTTCTGATCCACAAAATGGATGCATACGGCCTCTAAATCAAGAGTCAAATATAATTTTTCTTCTATCTAATATTCTTCGTGCTTTGAGTTGATGATATTGGAGGAATAGTTTGTCTTTGCCTTGATAAGATTAGAAGAAAAATCAGTAGCTTTCCTGGAAGCTGCTTTGTGGTATTTGATATGAGGACATGAATACGGTTGAGGAAATTGTCTTCCAATTACTGGATGTAATGTTGACATAAAGGGGGAAGGTTTGAATGCTTTATTCAGTGAAGAAGAAAATATCTTCTAATTCTTTATTCATAAGAAATTAGAGATCACAATTGTGGTTAATTTTAAGCCACATCACTATCTTAACATTTTTTTTCACTATTTATTTTGTCGTTTGGAAGGTGGAATGTGAATCAAGGTTTATATTTTCTTAGGAATGCATGTCTTGAACTAGAGTTTATTCATCATTAAATGCCGCCGACCAGAAGAAATCAGTCAAGGTTCAACACGATGCATACCATACTATTTCCACGTTATACAAGATTAATATATGTATTAAAGTTTCAGAAAAGTAACCAAAGTTCAACACGCCATGCCCTTTCGAAAGTTTTATATAATTATTCATGCATATTAAAAATTAACAGCTGAAGGCAAAGGTCCACAGTAAAAGGTATACGATTAAGACTGTCCGAAAATTCTGTGTGTATATGAATGAGACTGTTGAAAAGATGGCCATTGTGTTCTTAACGTACTCAGGAAGTATGATAGATAAATAAAATACAATCTGATTCTGATCCTTTCAGCCATATTCAGTCTTCAAAACATATACATAAATCATTGCCCGATTGAAGACTATTGGTGAGAAGTTTTGTGTTTGATTTATAGTAGGGATATATGTCTCTGTTTTTTAAAATAACATATGCAAAAACTATATAAAAATATAATTTCCGGGTATCAGACAAAGAATATTTACAAATCCTTGCTCAACCCAGATTATTTGCAATAACTAATTAACGTAAATGATAGTAGAAATGGACTTAAAGTTAGGAAAAGGAGAGAACTTAAAATGTGAATTGGCACCGAAATATAGCGCATGTGATGGACAATTCTGACTAACGTAGCAAGTTTAGCTCGTCAATAATAAACATGGAAGTTTCAGTAAGTTTCATCGCGTCTTCCTTAAAAGACCATGGAAGATTGTCATCGTCGAAGTGAAATAGGAAGATTCAAATACGGAGACAATACAGCATTATTTTAAACAGAGAGCACCATCGGTCTCTTCTTTTCTCAACTGATGCTTTCATTTTCTTCTCTTCCCATAATCAGCACCGAAAAAGAAAAGAAAGAAAGCAAAAGGAAATTACCATTGATGTTTCATCAAAATTGATGGTTTTGTTCTTGATTATTAGAATAAATATTATTCATCTCTTTTCCCTCATTACATTTCTATCCCTCTCACAACATCATCAAACGTATTTCTAATTATTCGTCCATCAAAATTTTCCTCTATGCATGCTCCTTCGATATGCAAAGACATGTTTTAGTTCATTTATCATGTCGTCTGAAGAATTTCATAGCATAATCATGGAAGAAGACACTATCAATTCTTTTCAATCCCAAGTTCCAGAAGAAATCTTGGATCGTGAGGAGTGCCATGCTGAAGTTCCCAGCTTTTCAATCGACCAAGAAATGCTCACAAAACTAGTTGAGGATAACAGCTTTACATCCCTTCATCAATCAGGTGGAATTCATGGCATTGCAGCTGCTTTAGAAACTAATCTTGATACGGGAATATGTGGTCAAGAGATGGATCTCCGTAGTCGTCGTGAAGTTTTTGGCTCAAACCTAAATGTAGAAGATAACTCTTTACTCATCAAGAACTTTCGCCAAGTTATCGTTGATTCCATTAAAGACACCACAGTTATCCTCCTTCTATGCTACGCAACACTTTCTCTTGTGTTAGGCATAAAGAGGAATGGATTAGAGGAAGGAATTTTTGATGGGGGGATTATATTTGTTGTAATATCTAGTGTTGTATGCATCAGTACAATAGCCAAGTTTGTAAAGAATCAAAGAAATGAAAAGCTTTCAAGAAAGAGAAAAGCAGTGAAGGTCGTGAGAGATGGGAGGTTGTACCAAGTGGCAGTCTCTGAAGTTTTGGTTGGGGATATTGTTTGTTTAAAGACTGGCGATCAAGTTCCAGCAGATGGACTATTTATTCACGGCAAAGCATTAAAGCTGGACGAGGACGACGAAGACAGCATCGACGGTTCTGTCGATGATTGTTCTTACCGCTATGAGTTTCCCTCTATGTTCACTGGTGCAAAGGTTGTGGGTGGAGAATGTTGCATGCTCGTGACAGCAGTTGGCAAGAACACAGAAACTAGCAAAATGATGAAATTGTTGAGAAGTAATCATCAAAACAAGGAATCAAAGTTGAGTATTGCTGTTGATAAGATGAACTCTCGAATAGAAAAGATTTGTCTGAGCCTCTCCTTGCTTGTTCTTGTGGTGCAAGTACTACGATGTTTCACATGGCGAACTGGATGCGGTGATCAGAGCCATGATCCAGATCCTAAAGGTGTAAAAAATACTGTACAGGAGGTAATGGCAGAGGCCACCAAAATCATCAAAAAACAAGGTGGAAGTTTTAATAGGTACCTTGAAATGCTTTCAATATTGGTGTTCGTTATAAGGGATGGCTTGCCTTTGGGGTTATTTATCTCTTTAGCATATGCATCGAAGCAATTGAGATGTTACGGGGCCAAAGTTCGAAATCTTTCTGTCTGTGGTTCAATTAGCGTGGTCACCATAATTTGCACAGGAAAACCTAGTGATCTGTATTTCGATCATGCAAATTTGATCGATTTGAGGATTGGCGTAGATGGTGTCCTGAAATCAGCAACGGGAGTCAACGTTCATGTCCTTAATGCATTGCGTGAAGCCATTGGAGCAACTTCATCCGAATCTGCAGATGATCATGCACTTCTTTTTTGGGCTAAGAAGGTTCTGGATGTTGATAGAGAAAAAATGAAGCGAAATTTCACATCTGTTAACATGCACTGGAAAGGATCCCCAGAGATAATACTGTCCATGTGCACGCATTACTTCGATAGATATGGAACTTTGCAAACCCTAGATGAACATAAAAGAGATATGTTCAAGATTATTATTGAAGATACAACAGCTGATAGTCTCCGGTGCAGCGCTTTTGCTTGCAAACAAGTTAAAGAAGACGAAGAAGAAGAAATCAAACTCACTGACGGCGGCTTAACATGGTTAGGCCTTGCGGCCTTCAAGAACCCATATGAGTCTGAGGTGAGACAGGCCATTGAAGTTTGTGCAGAATCAGGAGTTAAGATAAAGCTAATATTGGAAGATGACATTAACACGGCAAGGTTAATAGCAATCAACTCAGGGATCGTTAAGCCAGAAGAAGACACAAAAGAAGCAGTGATTGAAGCATCTGTATTTCGAAATAGCTCGGAGGAAGCTCGGTCACATATGGTCGACAAAATTAGGGTAATGGCACATGCTTCTCCATTAGACAAATTTCTAATGGTTAAGAGCTTAAAACAGAAAGGGGAAAAAGTCGCGGTCACCGGAATGTGTACTAGGGATTCTCCATCACTAAAGGAAGCAGATGTCGGGATTTTAAAGGGAGAAAAAAGCGCACAAGTTGCAAGAGAGAACTCAGACATTGTCATCTTGGACAATAAGTTTGCAACAATCGTCGCCATTTTGAAGTTGGGAAGAAGCTTTTCCAACAACATTAGAAAGTTCATCCAATTGCATCTCACTCTTAACATTGCCGCATTCACGATAAACCTAGTTGCGTCACTTTTCCTTGACGAAGTTCTACTTCGACCATTTCCGCTCTTGTGGGTTAACCTAATTATGGATGTCTTCGGTGCCTTAGCTCTCGTAGCTCCAATAAGCCTGCCGCCGCCGGTACATGCTTCATCTGGGTTAATGACCAAGACCGTGTGGAAAAACATTATTGTTCAAGTTTTATACCAAGTCTCTGTTCTCTTGGCCATCCAATTCAAAGGAAAAGAAATTCTCCATGCAAATCAGACAATTTTAAAGGCCATCGTCTTTAACAGTTTCGTTCTCTGCCAAGTATTTGTTCTGATCAATGCAAAAGAGATTGAGAAACCAAATATATTCAAGGGTAAGAGATTGCATCAAAATCTTTGGTTTCTAGTAATTTTGGGGTTCATTTTCATTCTAGAGATGGCAATTATTGAGATAGTCACGATCGTCAATCATGAGAAGCGATTGAATCTAAAGCATTGGTGTGTCTGTATTGGCATAGCTGTCATGTCTCAACCCATTGGCTTGGTTGCCAAGTGGATTTCACTGCCGTGATAATTGTCTGCACTGTGTTCATCTGTGTCTAAATAATTAAAAGTCGTCGTGATAATTGTACTTTTTAATTTTTCTTTTCATGGTGGTTTGAATCATAAAGATTCTTGTACAAACGTCTTATATGTGTAGTCAAAATAGGTTGATGATCTTCGGAAAGTTCATGGAATATTAATGCAATATTGTGCGTAGTGTTGTGGGTTAGGTTTATTAATCAAGTGGGTTTCTTTTGTCTGTTTGTGATTGTAGTCACGGCATGACTTTTTGTTGACTCTTAGCACAGCTATGTTACATAATATATGTAATGTTCCGAAACACCTCCTAAATTAATTTTGTGGCTTTGGTAGATAATAATGTTAAGCCAACCAACCCGCTTAAATCTTTAATTAATTCTTTTGGTTGACACTCAGGAAAATTGAGTGGATAATCAAAAATACTACATTCCCTTAGTGAAATTAATAAATAAAAGTAATTGGTTTCAAGGTCACATTAATATTTCCCTCGCCGTATCAATGTTGCACAAGTTGCTTACAAAATTTTGATCTCTTGGCAAGACCACGAGGAAAGAAATAGAAGGTGAAGTTGGTGAAAGGCAGATTAATTGTGACTTTTGGTCACAATATCTTAAGTTTTATATTAATTTATGTTCACATTTGCATTTTTTTTGGAATTAATATGATGTGTCCCTTGGATTAATTGTATAATTCTTGTACGTAAATACATAAAAATTATACCTATATTATATATAAGCATGTGGCAACATATATTTAGTGTCATCATTTTGATTCATGAATTTGCCGAAGATATAAGTGCCAATTATTGCTAAATATTTGGTAATGATAAGTTTAGTACAAAAATGAAAATGGCGAGTACTACCATGTACATGCTACAAGTCATCTTAGTAGAAACAATGATAAAATGAGCAGCAAATGTCAGTTTGTAGAATATGCCATGGGATTTAGGAACCCCACCTGTGGAAAGAAATTAAGAATAGAGACAAAGATGCCACATGTTTGACCCCTTTTCACAAATAACAACCAGTTTTAAGGAAAGTAGAAGAAAAAAAAATAGCAAGCCTTCCACCCAAACGTGTCAATATATCTTTCCTGGAAGCAACGTTCTAGTTTCTGATGTGACGACAACCACTACAGATTAGGAAAATGTCCTACAATTACCAGATGCTGATGCTGAAGTCTAAAGCGAATCCATTTTACTTTGCTTAATTTGTTTTTTTTTTAAGTAAATGGTTGGTAAGTGCCAAAAGTGGGAAAGGTTATTAAGACTTTGGAGAGTATTTATGCATATTATTTAGCTCGTGTATTGTCTTCTCTTCGTTGTTCTTAATTTGCTCAACAAAATGAAGATTTTCTACACCAGATTTCTATAAAATTGTAAATAAAAATTCTCAATTGCATATGAGCTTTGGGCAAGCAGCTAGTTTGGCTTGCTATTTTAGTTAACGACAAGTCGGTTTAAGCATGTGCTCCTTGGTTTAAAAATATGCATACCCATTTGCCCCCTTTTGATGTTTTTGAAGGTGCTGTGATGTTATAGGTGTACTCTCAGTGGCAATTTTGCTGAAGAAATGATAGCAATTAGTTCCAAGTTGACAATCACTAAACAACTTTGTTTTAAAACATTTTACATATATACCATGTGTTATCATTTTTTAGTTCAATATGAGAAGAGTATCCGAATCTTATATCTATAAATGTAAGTTGCCGACATACATTTTAATTTCACCGATAAAAAAAAAAAAAAGTCATTCTCGTTATCTTCGTATCAATAAATCACATTAATTATTCAAGAAAATTAATGAATGTGATTGTGCTAATTAAAGACTAATATGCTAATGCACCTCTACCAATACCAGACAGCAATGCAATGCAATGCGATACAATTTTTCCATCACATGCATTGGCGTATAATGTGTTCAGAGAACTAACAATTAATTCTCAAATTCTAAATGAATTCTCTGGTCAAGAGAGTACTTAGTGATAATTAAATAACAAATTAACAACCAACAGTGATATGCTATGCAAACATGTGATTCTACTGCTAATACTATAATAATTGACTTTAACTAAAACATATACCGACTTGATCAAGAAGTCAAGCAATATATATATATATATATATATAT
>JAXCLQ010000005.1:9035666-9053572 GCA_035584115.1 Cedrela odorata | reverse complement strand
ATATATATATATATATATATATATTTAACAGAACTGTCTGTGAATGCACAGCATATACGTTGAACCCATGAAAAGTGGATCGCCAAATTTAATAACAACTGGTGTTTTAGTCATCTGCTAGTCTAATTACCTGTGGATTTGCATTTCCTGACATCATATATAAACGATTCCCTACTTCATTCAAAATCACCGTATATTGTGACGCATTCCAGTCATTTACTACATTCTCTGAGCAAGAGCAAAGCATGAAGGTAATCTGTCTCTTTCTTGATCTACTTCTTGAATGTGTATATTTCATGCTTGTTGGCTAGTTTTCTTTGCGATCAGATTTCAGGAGCCTCATTCAGTTTATGACATTGGTCTTTCATTTTAACTTAAAGGTGCAGCAAAAGATAGTTATTAAGGTGAAAGTGAGATGTGACAAATGCCGGTCCAAGGCCATGGAGATGGCCGCTGCAGCAGATGGTTAATTTGCATCCTATTCATATCTAATTTATTTCCACTAAAATGTCCTGAGTTAGATGCAGTCATTTACTCAAAAATGAAAGAAATGCATGCCCATTTCATTTTGATGTTTTGAAGGTTTTGTGATGGTATTGGTACGGGTGTAATCTCAGCGGCATTAGAAGGGGAAAAGAAAGACAAAATTGTGGTGACTGGAGTTAGAGTTGATTCAGCCAACTTGGCCATACGTTCGTACAAGAAGCTTGGCCATGCGAGCTTAGAGGGCGTTGAGCAACTGGAGCAGGAGAAAACAGAAGTCAAAAAAGAAAACCAAGATATAATACGGAGTTCCAAGTCCAACTACATATGCATGAAGTTGTCAACAAAGTCGATGTAAATTATACGAAGTGGTTTATGATCCTTATCCAGATTCAAGCACTTGCACCATCATGTGAATTATGAAGTGAAGTATCTTTTTCTTCTTAGTTTTTCTTTCCCTTTTTCAGGTTAATCCCAATTTCTGGTTAATTACACTGTTCTGTAGTTGTTCAACGTTTTCTTTCTGTGTTTTCAACAAAGCAAGAGCCATGATTTGGTTGTTTGTTGCATGTAAAACGAATATGAATAAATACGGACCTAATCATATCTGAAAAATAGTATTCATTCGTCTAGCACAAGACCCTCCTTGCTTCATCACCGGACCACAATTAGCATCAACGAAAAATCAGTATAAAATAGAAAGTTCAAGGCTTCTTACTAAAGATAATTTAACTGTGTAACGTACTCTATACATTAATAATGTACCGTTAACTCCTCTAATTAAATTAGGAGGGTAGTATATTATTTTTGACATAAAATAATAATTTAAAAAAAAGTGATAAGGATACGATAGGATTTATTTTAATTATTTTAAGGATTTCTTTCTTACTTCTCCCACTCCGTAAAAAAATATTTTTTGTGAATTTCGACTTCTTAAACTCCCGATATATAGAGGTAATGTTTTTGTTTCTTTATAATTATTGTTTTGATTATTTGAGTTTATATTTAGGATCTTTTTTTTTTTTACATTGTTTTAGTATATATCAAATAAAGTTTTTTTAATTAAATATTCGTAAGGTAGTAATAAATCAAAGAGAAAAACATAGTTTGTTTAAATTGTATTACAATAGTGAATTATTTATATTAGTATTTTATAGTATTTACTGAGCATAATGCCTATAGAAATATTTTTAATGAAAATTATGACATGATTGCTTATAAAAAAAAAATTTATAATCTAAATCCTTACGTGATAAGAATATTTTAGAATTTTATTTCGCTCAAATCGAATAAGAAATTAATTTTATGCAAATATTTGAAGTTGGTTGAATTTTGTGAATCTTGCTAAGTTATAGTTAAATATTTATTATTTTAAAATATCAAATGATCTTCAAAAATTACAAAATTTTATATGAAAATTGATACATATGTTTACTGTTTGTAATCTAAATTTCAAAAATTTTAGAAATATATTTTAATATTTAAGAATTTGCGATTGAATAAACCTCAATTCTAAAATAATCTGGACATATTAATATTTTCTAAAATATTTATTATTTTGAAGCTTCAAAAGACCTTCAAAAATTACAAAAATTTATATGGTTATTTATACATATGTATACTAATTTTTCTATAAATTTCATAATTTTTGAAAATATATTTAAATAGTTATGAATTGTTTATTGAGTAGTTCTCGTTTTAAAAACAACCTGAACATATTATTATTATTTGGAAAAACTTATTCTTTTAAAATTATCTTTAATCTCGAAATACTATGAAATTTTTATATATTATTAAATTAGGTGTGCTCAGTAAATCTATAAATTTTTAGCATGATCTGATTTATATATTAGGAGTTAAAAATTTTAGATTATAAAGAGTTTTGTTTAGGGTACGTAAGCAATTAGTATAGATATAGTTAAATCTTGAAAAAGTTATTTATGTGCTAGTTTTATATTTTTTTTAATGAGATAATTTGTTATTATATAAGGTTCGAAACCTTTGGATGATAATTAAAGGTAGCTTAAGATTTTAGCTTAAGTTGAAATAAGTAATTACATTCATGATATATTATGTTATTTTTGCATTATAAAAATATTTTATGACATTAATTTATTGACTCAAATGTTTGAAAAATATTTTATTATTTGATGAATGAATTTATATTATGAATTCTTATAATTTAAATATTTTGAAAGTTAGTTTTTAAACAAAAATATTTTAATAATTATTGTACAAATTTTATTTATAAAATGATTTACGAATTATTTTATAAAAGTCAATATTTAATTATAAAATGTGTTAAATGCTTTATAAGTAAATCAATGCAAGTCACTATATTATTAAATAATTCTTATATGATTATTTAAAATGAAATATTTTAGTTCATCTATCTATAATATTATGATTCTGATTCTGATATACTATAATCGACATATTTGATTATCTAGACCAACTAATATTATGTTCTAAGTGTACAAACTATCTATTCTATCATTGGCCGAATTACCGAGGTACAGGTAACAGATATTATGTTACATGATTAACTTAAAAAAATATTTTTCTATGATGAAAGTTTGATATGATTTCGCATTTATATTTTATAGAATACGATTTTAATATGTTCTCTTATAAAAAAATTTTAAACATTAAACTTCTGTTTATTTTGAGAAATTACTTGAAATTGTATTTTTGTATGATATTTTAATAAAAAAGACTTGAGAATTTTTTTATATATCCCAAAAAAAAAAAAAAAAAGGAAATCATGCATATATTATAGATAACATTATTTATCGAATTGACGACTTATTCTTTGTTATTTACTTTTTGTAAAAAAATATTACTTAAATTGATAAATGTATTGACTTGATTTAGAGGATAGCATTAAAAATTTTATTTGTTTATGTTATAAACTATAAATTATTTGATAATGTGTTTATGCATTCCTAAAATTTTGGTTTAATAAAAAAATTCTTTTAAAAAAAAAATTATAATTGTGAGATTTAGTACGTGTGTATAAAACCGTACATCCTAATTCAGTATATATGCTCGTTGGATTTGGGCGTTACAAATAATGTTACTTTCAAGTGCAAGTTTAGTAAATGTTACTATCTACTTTTCCAGTGCATCTGCATATATAGCAGGTGCGTAAACCACATCATCTGTAGCATCATTAATCAAATAAGAACAAGCAGCACACGCGAGAGAAAGAAAGAGAGAGGGGCAGACATATGAGAACAAGCACTTTGTAGTCTGATCCCCAAAGCTCCATATCCTAGAATTATACTTTGTACATGAGAAAGTGATACAAGAACTTGATACTGTGACTTGTGAGTCGCATTAAACAAGAATGGCCTTTACAGCTTTAAGAACATATGGTAACTAAAACCAAATTCAGCCACATCATCTGGTAAGGAGAAAATATTAAAAACAAGATGAATATTTTGAAATAAAAGAAAGAGTATAGATAATATAATCTCAAGTGAAGCATTATTAAAGCTATATACAAGAGAAAAGAAATCCCTTTCATGTGCTACCTTTTTATTTAGAAATGATGCAAACAGCATCTCTAACTACTCCATGTGGCAATAGGAAGTACTGAGCTCAAATGATCAAACACAAATGTAGGGGCATAGAACTTCGTATACGTTTGTACACGTATCAAAAGGAGCAAATATCAAAGAGGTGTCAGGAAAGCAATTACACAAGATCTGCGTCCCAAGTAAGTTGCTCAATGCTCATGCGTCTCATGGACCTAACCATCAGTTCATCAGAAGCACGAAGTCTAATCAGCCTGTTTTGCATGCTCTGAAAAGATGGTATGCCAATTGCTTCAGATATTCTTTCATGCTGTAGTGGATCTGCAGAAAAATTTATAAGTGCCTCTGAAGCATTATCCTTCAGCTCTTCTGACTCATCGTGAAACAACACAATCATAATTGGCACTGCCCCTGCATCAACAAGTGCTACTCGGTCTGCCTCATTATAACTTAATTGAGCAATAGCTCCAGAAACCTTTTCCCTAACTTCATCATTTCCGGCACTCATAAGATTAACCAGGATTGGGATTGCACCCGAGTTTCTAATAACAGGTACTGAATGCTTATAACTCGAAAGATCCCACAAAACACCTGCAGCAGCAGTTTTTGCTTCATCGTCACCTTCTCTAAGAATCCTCACCAAGTGTTCAGTAATTGCTACAGCATTCGTTTCAGCAACAGCTAATATACAAAACACATCCTCCGCAATTTCTTTACCAATAGGATCAGGTCCTTGAAGTAGCTCAGCATATAAAGGAATAGCCCCAGCTTCTGCAACTGGCCTAATGTAATCAACATGAGCTGATATCACGCCAAGAGAATTACCAGCCACCAATTTTGTTGTACAATCTCCAACATGAAACAACTCTACAAGAACTAGAATCACGCCCAACTCAACAAGCATACGCCTAGCACGCCTTATAATCCCAAGCAGCCCTATTGCTTGACTAGCTCTTTCTCTAGAAACCATACTGCCAAATCTAGCTGCCTCAACAAGAAATCTTAACCCTCCTAAACTAATAAGAACCCTCCTAACCTCTCTCAACAATGTCAATGCACTCAAAGTCTCTAACAAATACCTCCTAGTATCATCATTACATGAATTCAACATATCAATAACAATCTCCAACCCACCATTCCTAGCTACAATTACCCTATTAACATTTGCAAACGTGACAATATTCCTTAGACATTTTACTAAAGTTCTTTGAGAAGTATCATCCGATTGTGACAATAACCTTAACACAGATTGGATAAGACCAGATTGGCCAATCTTAGTTGCCAACCTGCCTTCACCTAGAGGAGCAATTTGTATTAAGCAGCAAGCAGCTGCTTGTTGAATGGAACAAGTCAGATTACCTGAAAGTTTGTTTTCACCAAGAAGCCTTGCAAGGATTGGAATAGTGCCGGCTAATATATTTTCTGGGGCAAGATTAGAGAGGTGGGTAAGCTTCATTATGGCCTTTAATTGCATAGCGTCAGTCCCAGAAGCCATGACTTGTTGAAAATAATTGAACGATCCTTCCCAGTTTGGAGTCAACTCTTGTTTAATTTGCTCAGTATCTGGATTACCCATCTCACAGAATCAATTCAAAAAGGACACGAGATTTTCAACCCCAGTTGTGAACCTTGAACACTTAACAACAGAAAGTACACTAATAAACTTATAGAAACAATCTTTTACTTTTACAAAGAAAGACTGAATTTTTGGATGAAAAACGCGTTGCCGAAGCAAAATGGAAAGTTGGTAAATATCATTTTCGGAGAAACGATTTGGATTGAAGCACAAACAAGACCGTAATGATTGATCAGCAATAATGTTAGAACCACCCTTTTATTTTAAGGAATTTCACTTATGCCCTTCAAGCCTGTAAAAATATCAAAAAGGTGTAAGCAAATGGAAAAAGCTATCAAGAAGTCCAACGGTGGTGGTTTCGAAATAATCTATGGTTAGATAAAAATAACATTCTAGAATTGGCTCTAAAAATAAATAATTTAACAAAAGCAAAATCATAATATTGGATTAAGTATTTGTTTTTTTAAATAATATTTTTAGATTTATTTTAAAATAAATATAAATATAAATAATGTTTCTTACAATTGATAATTTCTAATTTGGAGGATGTTTTGAAATAATGTTATAAAAATAAAAACACCTTGCTAAAGAAGACATCTACTTTAAGGGAGTTTTGGTACGCCGGACAAGAGAGAGGAAAATATTATTTTGTTTAATTTTATATCAATTTTATGTTGGGTGATTGCAAAAAGGATTTGGCATAATATATTTATAACTCACACAAATTATTCTAGGCTTATATATTAATAATATAATAATAATAAAAAAATTATATAATATAATTGTTTGAAATCAAAAAATAATTTATGAATAATTTAAATTAATATTTTAAAATATTTATTTAAAAATCATACTTTTATTTTATTTTATTTTTAATAATTCTAAAAATAAAAATTATATATATATAATTTTATTATATCTTGTAATGTGTTAAATATTACACATAATCTTATCATACCTTAAGTTATTAATTTTACCATATCCTATTATATCTTATCATTAAAATACTATTCAAGTGCTTTTTTACTTTTATTCACAAAATAAATATGTAATTTTCATACAAACTTTAGATATTAAAATGGGAATTCCAACAGGCACCTCTAAATTTGAGGTGTAATCTACAGCAAGCTTATGTACATTCTATTTGCCAAAGTACTTATAACTTTGAGTGCTTCATCAAATATAGTAATTTGGCATTCAACTTCAACAGCAGGCCATATTCAACTTCAAATATCAGAACAAAACTCTGTATAATGAACAATGTCAAGAGATAGGGGCACACCTCCTCTTTAAAGTAAACAAACAAATGCCTAAAGGCTAAAACGTTCTCCAAATACAACACAAATCATAAATTTGCTGACAATAGTTTAAGCTATGACATTAAAATTTAATCTGCTATGTTTCAATATGAAAACTGCGTCAATATAAAGTATTGCTAAAAGTAAATCTCCCCTAATTATTTGATCCTGTAGTGAACCAAAAATGTTGTCTAAGAATCTGTCTGGTGATTGATATCATCAACTCAACCACCCACATTTTGCGGGGAACTTGTGGTTGAAATCAAAGATTATTTACGGTGTTGAACTTAAGATCTGATCACTCCGTTGATGAAGAGCACAGAACAATCTACTGATAATCCACTGCAGCATTAAAGCAAATGTGTGTAGGAAATACTTTTATAATAAAAATGTTGCCAAATCATTTTGAAATTAGCAAAACATGGCAAATAGAGAGCTTAAAAACTCATTTTTTCACCAACATGACCAATAAAGAAAAATTAAGACCCAGAGACCACATTTGATCAAAATAAATCCGCAAAAGCACATTTGTTTTTAAAAAAATACTTATTTGTAGACTCAGGGTTACTTCAAAACTTTAAGTTAATGGCATAAAACCAAATTGATATCCTGCATAAACTATTGACTTTATTAAAAGTAATATCAGAGCAAGCTACTACTGGATGCTACATAGTATCAATATGTTAAACAAAATAGGCGAATGTATGAGATAAACCCTCAACTTTACATGAAAACTTGTATGTAACTATTGTAGCATGTATATTCCTATATTAATAAATAAAATAAAAATATTCTAATAAAAAAATATTATTTAATATGTACAAAGTGTTAACAACATTTTGGAGCAGCCTCCAGTGTCAGCTAAATGATAAAAATTAAAATTAGAAGTTATTACCTGTATATTATGGGTTTTGCTGTACTTGGCGGTGTATCTGCAGAATCCAATCAACATAACCATTGGAACCACCAATCTGGTCCTCAACAAGGTTTGCAAGAAGAAGGAACCCTTCTCTGGGCTGTTCACCCTGTCTTACAAGATGACACAGCTGATAATATGACAGATCACTCTCTCTCAGTTTCTTCAGAATCCCCAATAGCTTCCTTGACATCTGATTATCATGCTCCCTAAGTGTAACCTGATTCTCATCAACAAAAGAAGAAACGATACTAGCTGAGTTCACATCACATAGCAATTATGAGGAACAGGAAAAAGTGAGTCATTCTTAAGACAAATGTTGACAAACATTGAACCTTCAAAATATATATATATATATATATATATATAAAAGAACCGAAAAGGCATCACAACATCAAACTTAAAGCTTTCACTTATTTTTTTTAATTTTTGAAAAAGGTAAAGCTTCTACCTTTCTATGTCTTAGATATCATCACGTTTTTATTTTCACAGATGCTCAATTTTCAGTTATTTTTCATGTCCGCCACTCACAAGTCAGGTTTCAATGATAAGATCCTCCATAACAGACCCATCAATGCTGAAGACCGACATCCATGTCGATATCCTTTATACGCAGAAGATAATTTAAATCTAGAAAATGAACTTTAAACATATAATCTCAGAAATTCAAAGCAACATTCCGTACAGATACCAAAAATGACATAGCATACCTTTGATAACTCTGATGCAAAGTCTGGGCCAAGTAAATTCATAGCTATATCAGGAGAGAGCATTCTACCAAACCAGAAAACAAAACGGAAACCATCATCAAATATATAAAGGCCACTAAAATCTAAGCTGTCTGCAAGCAGTGGTAATCTCTTCATGATGGCACTAAACTCATCAACTAGAGCAGATGGCTGCATATATCAAATATAGACAAACTGTTAAAGTTTTGCAAAATCTACATAATTATGGTAAAATGTTCAAATGTGCAAAGATCTTTACCTTCAAGAGATATTCATCAACTCGAATCAAGCTAGGGTACAAAAGCTTCAATAACGTTTTAACAGGCAATGCCATCATTGTGTAACCTGCCGCACAGCGATCATCAAGCAGAACATCAGCATACCCTCCTCGGAGTGGTGTTGATTTACAAAGTGCTAAACCATATAATGGCAAGAACTTCAGAGATTCTGGATATATCATCCTAGCTCCCAATCGATGCTGCACCGCATAGAGATTTCGATATTCCTTGAGAGCTTTAACGATCCTCATTTGCACAGAGTTTCGTGCATCTTCCAGTTTATGTGACAATGTTTTCTCAATTGCTGTAAATTATTTCATTTTATCAGCAGAAATGAAAAATCTAGAATTAATCTCAAAACAAAATTGATTAAACATGAAAGCACCAGCATATAGGTATAGATCAATCATACCTAACCTACTAAACAAAGAAATGATGGCACCAGTGTCAGCCTGGCGGTACATCTCACTAAGATCTGAAACAACTGGAGCTGCTAAAGTATGTACCCGGATACGCCTCTCTCCGCAAGATGCAGTGTATCTTTTCATTGTTAAAGAACATCAGTCACTTGCACCATTTTTCACAACAAAAACATTGCCTACCCAATATTGACAAACAAGATAAATATAACAAGCAAAACTGACGTCACTCACTAGATGAAGTGAAAGCAGGAAAATGAAGGGCAATAGCCACAGTAAAGAATAAACATCATACAGAACATAGAAGAAAAGAACAGTGGAACCTATGCACAACACAAAAATCAGATTCAAGAAAACATGCTGAATGCTCAGAACAGGTAACATAAAAGTCTGAATCTGCTTAATTCAAATGGAAGTAGCATTGAGTTTCCATTTACCTTACCAGATGCAGCCCTAGTATAAAAATGTTAGAAAAGGTTGTTTATAACAAAATAAAACCAGAAAGGGAAGCCAGCAATGACTTATGCAATCTTAACCATTGGACTTTCTCCTTTTCCTCACTGACTGTAACAATACAAGCAAACAGCACAGAAATTAACCAAGCAGATTTTTGTGTATGAAACATGTGAAGATTTTTGGGCTTTAAAAAGCATTTAGTCAATTGCCAACAGACCGTGCAAAGAAAACCAAGCAGATTTTCACTTAGCAAATTATAATCGTTAAAAATGCAGAGTAGCCTTGTATGCATATTTTTTGTAGCTCAGGTGCTGAATTCATATCAACCATTTTAACTTAAAAGGATACAGCAAAGCAACTTGGAAATATACAGTCTGAGTTGTTAGTAATGTATCTTCCAGAGATAATTGCATCGCATATGCTTTGTCACAATCTACAACTGGAAGTGCCAATAGATCGGTGGACTTTAGCATAAAGTTTCCATGATAAGACGTAAAGCGAATCCCTAGAAGCACCAAAGACAAAAAAAATCAGCTCTATCCAGATAATAACCATAAATTATCCTATGTACATGTATTTTCAATAGTAAAGGCTGTCATAGAGCAAAGTTGTGCAGACCTTTTCCGCATCTTATGCGCATGACAGCTTCCCAAGCAGTTTCTCTCATAAGATCTCGCGATAACTCATGCTTCAACTTCTCTCCGTGAATTGTTGACTGGAAGCTTGGATAGTAATACACCTGACCTCCAGTATATTTTGCTAAAGTACCTATACACAGAGATGATTAAATCATATACTCATATATCTTATGACTTGTAATTTAATAATTCCCACACTTATGTAGCCAAACTATATAAACGGTTGTAAGAGCTGTCAAAAAGCATGCTAGAGTGATCTCTTTTTGATAAGCAATTGACAACATAAACAATGATAGAATTTTACATTTCCTTCTAACTTGTAATCAATAAATATGCATCACTCGCTCAGGATACATTCACGAACATCAACTGTTAACAATTGCATTCAAAACACTATTCAGAAGCTCAAGATAAAAAATTATGTAAACATTTTCAGAGTAGAACTCTTTAGCAGGATCCATTAACCATCCAGGCCACATTATCTGGATGCGGGCATAGGCACCATATGGAAATTCCTGAATAGGGAATCTAGTTCAGAATTGTCTCCAAAAGAAAAAAAATAGACATCGCAGTATAAAGTAGTAGGTATGTAGTTACCAGACGCAGATTCCCCCAAGCATATGAAGAACAAAAAACCCAAAATCATATGGACACCACAAAAAATAGCCAAAAAATAGATAAAATTTTCTGCTTCTCAATTGCAAAGGATGAAAAAGAAAGGCACATCCCTGGACTCCATAGTCACCATTCCCCCGGAAAAGCCCAAACTTTTACCTAGTCCATACATGAGAAGAAGTCTCTGCTGTATAACCATCAAAGGTTCTTTTTCTCCCACTCCATAAAACCCATAAAAGAAATAAGCCATCACATTGCAATTCAATGCATAAAAGAAAAATATAAGATGGAGAATCTCAAAACACAAACAAAGACAAGTATCAACAGAATTATTGAGATAAAAATAAACTTTAACTCTGGTTTGATCCCCTTAACTTGAAATCATGTTACTTAGAACAACCACCACATACCCAAGGAGGCTATATCAGTGTATTTGTCACTGAATCCATACACATTCGCTGCTACCTGGAACTTGGTCAAATCTGCAGCCATTTGCTTATAGAAGGGATCTTCAGGTATTCTTAATGCATGTTCTTTATCAGTTCCATATACACGAAGATCATCACCCCGTAACTTTAGACGGCCGACACCAAGAGAAGGCAGTGTGTTCTGGAATATTAGCAATTTTCCTCCGAGTCGACTCTGCGAAGAAAGGAAATGAATGACCAAAGTTACCAAACTATATTTTGCTGGAATACTATCAAAAACTTTAAAGGAAACCAAAATCAGCTATCTTATCAATTTTACAAGTTCAAAGAGACAAGGTATGGAGATATATACAAACCATGATCATGAATGCTGCTTTAAGAGCTGGACCAAATGCAGATTCTACATTAATATTGTCCTGGAACATGGAGGGTAAGCTATCTAAGAATGTTTCCACCACACTTCTAGATTCAGACAAGTTGACAAGTAGATCATCCGGCAACGGAACAAATATGTCATCCAGATCAGAGACCACCATCATCTGAGGTTGAGTCAAAGATGACTGCAAAACCACAAGCTATTTAGCATGTATATCGGGAAAAGATTGAATTATATGAACAAAATCCAGATGATCACAAGTTTCTTGCCTTCATATTATAAAAATGTATCGTGCTGTCATAAGTAATAAAACCAATCTGAGTTCTGGGGAAGCCAGGCAACTCATCCAAACACGACTTGATAGTTTGAGCCACCACCTGATAAGAATGTCAAGAGTCAACATAAATTAACATTTGATCATTTGATCAACTATTAGATAAGTCAAATGAATTATCATTCAAACAATGGAAGAACTACAATTAGACCACTCCTTAATGAGGCAGTAGAACCTTTTTCTTTATTCCACAAGGCAAGAATGGAACAAAAAATTGACAGGAACCTCACACCTCCTACTTACCACCCCAGGCAAGGCACAGTGGTATACTTGCAAACTTTAGCTTATCAATGCTGAAGATTGTCAAAGAAACTGAAATATGGCTAATCTCTATACGTTCTACAACTTCGGCCTAAACCAAGTAATCCCTTCAGTATGATGCAAATGGATGAACAATTTAAGAACTTAAAGTTCCAAAGTAAGATTCTAAGGCTGTTTTATTGAATGCATAAAACTGGTGGAGAAATAGCCTGTGTGCTAGTGTCAAACAATCATATGACCATTCATGACATAAATTGTGACAAGCATATATCATAGAAACGGCCCAATACTTTATGGCAACATTTTGACATCCTAAGCTGGAATTGCTTACCTCAACCATTCCACTTCTAATCGCAGATATTGATACATCAATGAGAAAAAAGTATAGTGGCGGCATTGGAGGCCGCACCATATACTCAGTTGGAGCAACAAACTCCACACTACCCTTAGTAAGCTCAGGCCGCTGATCTATATCAATCCTTCTGCCAGTGGCATCTAAATGGGAAAAATAATCACCTGGAACTGAACACAAAAAATTGAAGTTAATTAGTATCAATCTAGACCAGAAAAGAAACGGTGAAGATATAACACCAAACAACCATTTTCTCCCAAACTGAGAAAACTGCAATTGTAAACAATTAATAAAGATAACTGCCGCAAGTCACTGTATTCCATGAAACAAACTAAGCATGCAACTAAAAAGCAATCAACAAAAGCAGTAACCAAAACTAATCACATTCTGCGAGAGAGGGTGAACTTTCAAACATGAACAAATAAGTCAGGCCAAAAATAAATAAATAAGTAAATAAAGAGTAATCCTTGATGATCAGTTCAGAGCTTTTCTTAAACCAACATCACAACAAAAACAATTCACTGGACTGTGATACACTCAATTTTAGCTGGAAAGAGAATTCTAATTAACTTAGTCATTACAAGTTCGCATGATCTAAAACAAGATAAGATCATTAACAAAATGTCTACTAGATCTTGCAATGCCATTTTTTCCATTTCAGATCTGATCTTTGATTCTAAGAAACTTTGAGAATTACCATCATTAAGTAAACTACAAATGTTGCAACGCCACTTTCGTCCTGCATCTGTAAACGTCACATATGGATTCACATATGTACGACATCTTCTGCAACGAATAATCCCAGTTGAAGCAAAATTAACTATTGGTACTTCCTCCTGAAGAGAAAAAGAGTGGAAATGTAAATGAAGGCTGTAATAAAAGTTGATTATAGCACTACCAATTACAACTTGGTTTAACTAGAGACACACTAACCCCTTCAGGAGCTTCAGCAAGTGGACAAACAACTGCTCCAAGAGGTAAATGCCACCTTGAAACCAAAGAAACAGCATTTGGTATAGCTGTAGTAGTTAGCCGTACATATCTGGAATGGCTATTGAAAGGGTATGTCTCGGCAAAAGACTTTGGTGCCGCATCTCCATCCAATGGCCTCGGCAGTGATTTCAAATCAACACCAGGCTCAATTGACCCCGGAAGAGATCCAAAAGAGAGAGAGCTGAAATCTTCTGCCAAACCTTGGATGACGCCAACAGGAGGCCCTGTATGTTGTAAATGCACACCAGGTGGAATGGCTGTCGGCAGAGGAGGAACATAACCTCCCTGATGAGCAGGAAAAGAGGAAGCTGATGTTGGTGGGGGAGGTGCATAACTTCCTGGATGAGAAGGAAAAGGAGACGGCATGGTTGGCCCTTGGGAAACTGCATTTGGCTGAGTAGTCACATATCCAGGCAAAGGATGCTGTGAAGTGGGTCTTGCAAAAGGATAAGATGAATCTTGGGGGCTAAAAGAATACTGAGAATTTGTCCTAGGAGCTGGGAACGATGAATCTGACAAAGATTGAGGACCGTTCAGACTGGATGGTGCAAAACTGGCTCTCTGAGGTGGAGATCCCATAGGCACTGGAGGTGGCTGTGGACGAAATGGAACTGGAGGGTTTGAAACTTGACCTACAAGAGGTGGAACTGGTGGTGGGCCCACAGGCAGAGCATGTGCTGGAGGAGCTTGGGCCGTTGAGGGAAACTGAGGCGTTGGAAAACGCGGGAAAGGTCCACTAGTAGGTGGGACATGTGTCGTTGGTGGAGAAGTCACAGATGGATCGTTAAACCTTGGTGGTGGGGTAGGTCTAAAACCTAAGACACCTGACCCAACTGGTGGCCCAGCAAAAGGTGCAGTAGTCTGCGGAGCAGCTGGTGGAGCAGATCTAAAACTAGGGGCTTCAGATCCAACTACGGGACCAGATGACGAAAATGGCGTCACAGTTGGAGGGGCAGAGGCAAAAGGTGTAGTGGAAGGTCTTGCAGGAAAACTTGGACGACCTGGATTTTCTGCCCCCATGGATTGGACTAGAAGCACTTGATGTAATTGCTACCATTAAGCTTCCATGACCTAAACCTGCCAAAATGAGTAATACAACATTTTGCAAAGAAAAGATAAGCATTAATGTCATAATATCCAAGAATGGTAATGTAGTTTATATAAACACTTTCACAAGGAAGGAGAATCATGGTTATTGACCAAGAAAGTAAAAACTGAAAGCTTGAACAATATATTTATTAAATTGCCAACAGAAAAAAGTCATAAAAAAAAAAATTGAGCATGATTGACTATGAAGCTTGTGCCGCAATGAAAACATTACCAAGCAAACAACCAGAAAACCAGCAGCAAAAGTCTTAATATCTAACCCTAAAATGGGCAACAAATAAACTAGTAAACACTGAAGCACGCAACAATTCAATAATTCAACAGCAACTAAACAAACCTGCAACTAAATTGGCAACTTATTTGAATAAATTGTAGCACAAAAAACATATTTCTCACTGCCTAATCGTTGGCACCCAGTTGCCAAATTCTTTTAATGAAACGAATGTAAAAACCAATGGATCCCAGTTGCCAGTTCCTCTCACCAACACAAACTCACTCACATAAACAATAACAGTACATACCCAGATACCAGTTTCTCAGACTACCACAAATTCTCGTAAAACTTATAGATACACAATTGTCAATTCCATTCACAAACCAAATTTAAAATCACTACAAATCACAAAAACCACCATAAACATAGATCAAACGTAAACCGTACACACATACCGAAGCAGAAAAGTAGTGCCGAAGATTCAACATTTTACCTGATCAGAGATTAACTGGCGTGATAAACCCAGCAAAATTCCGGTTGACCGGCACAATAACAACAAAAATGAGGACGGAAATCAGTCAGACCCAGATGATGAAAAAGTGAAAGTTGTCTTCCGCAGCCTCGATTTAGACAGAGAGATGGTGATTAGATCGAAGGACCTCTACTGTAAGGATTCCGTGTCTCAGTCTGTATGCGAGAACCCTTTTAACTTTAGATCCATCGAGGACACAGACACATTAGAAGATCAACTGAAAAAAAAAAAATTATATATATATAAAATAAGTAAAGAGACAGAGGAAGTGACAAAGGATGATGAAGCAACATTCGGATTCTACTGAATCCGGCCCATTTGGATGTTGTCTGTCTTTGTTTTACTACAGTAGTTTTTATTAAAGTAGGTAACCGTTACATGATCTATAACTTATGCTAATTATAAAAATATTTTTTTTAATTGTAAAAAAATCCTATTTTTAATTTTAAATCTCTTGGGATTCTAATAATTTTTATAAAAAACAAAATTATTTATTTTATTTTGTGATATGTTTTTTATATTAATTTATTATGAATGGTAGCCCAATTAGAGTATTTTACTTGCTTTAACTAATGGGCCTAATTGTGGTCCTAGGCCCGTTGGACCTTTATAAGTCATGGACTTCACAATAGACGAAAAATAATAGTGTAATACTAATTAACTTAGCTTAAGTTGTTCAAGTTCATGATGATTTGTAATCAAAAATATATATTTCTTTTTGTTGGTCTATGAAATTAAGAACTCAATACAATCAAGAAAGTAGACTTAGGCTATGCCATACCATACCATTGCTATTCATTAATTGATAACGGTGTACAACTTGATACATGACTTTGGGTAACAATGACATGGAAAGACTTTGTGACATCAAAGATAGAGATAGAAGAACTAAGAGATGAAGAAGGCATGCATTAGGAATAGAAAAGGGTAGCCCATTTCAGCAGTACAAAAGCAATCTTATATACATACAATTGCTTACTTTTTTGTCAAATGTTGCCTTGAAAGGCAACAATGATTAGGTGAACCCCATCACCATGCATCAATCGATTTCATTTTTGACATTAATCTAAACCATCCATGCATTCATTCCCTTTTTTTGTATTATTTGGACCTAACTTTGATTCTTAAATTTTACACTTGGGTTTAATTATCCTTTGGTAATTCTTCTAATTTCTTGGAGATAATTACATGGCAACTCAAATTTTATTATTAATTTTGAGATGACATAAATCATAATAATAATAATGACACTTTCATTCTAAGCTTGCTTTCAATAAAGTTTGCTAAACCTAGTTCTAATAATTGAAACTTTTTTAAATTATATTTAAAATAAAATATATTTTATTTTTTTAAATCAAAATCCCAAAATCAAATGCAATTTTTAAAATTTTAAAATTGTATTTCAGTTATTATTATTATTTAAAAATAAAAATATATATAAAAGAACAAGAGAGGCGGAAATAATGATAAGATAATAAAAATCATAACAGAAATCTCCGGTTAATTCTCTCCAATCAAATCTAAAACTATAATTAAAAATTAAAAATCCTAATTAACCCATTAATCTCTCCCTCCATAGATCCTTTGACCCGTAAAACTCCATCCCTTCTCCCGGTTGAACCGCTCACCTGCTCCCCTTATTTACCCTAATTAACCCATCCCCCTTCACATATTTACCAATATACCCTCCTCTTTTATTCTTTTATTTTTTAATTCATAATTATAAAAAAGTCACTCCTATTTTTCTTAGACTTTCTTATATTTATTTTCATTCTTTTATTTTTTTAATTAAATATTTTATTGTTTTTGTTTTTAAATTAAAAAATAGTATTTAATATTTTAAAATACTTTACTAAAATTGAATCTCAATTAATTTAAATTTGTTACAAATTAATAGTTTTATTCTATGGCATTTATATTGATAATTATATTTAAATATATATATATATATATATAGTATGGCCTTTGATATGACAAGAAGAAAGTAATATTTTGATTAAAATAAGCAAAAAAATTCCAAGTTAAAAAATAATAAACACTTTAATGTAATGTACTAAAATGGACCCACAAAGGTAAAATGGTCCCACAACAACGAGAAGAAAATAAAAGAAATGGGGCCACCTGATGCAAGTGGGTTAGTTATCTAACGGTGCTTAATCCATCATATTAATCAAATTATCGTCTTTATTTTTTTTGTTCGTGCTTTTTACATACAAACAAAGTTGCAAATGTAATACTAGGTATTACCTTTTGCATGCTTTTCAAGGTGTATGTACTCCTCACCCCTTGACAGGATGATCCAACGGTGCACATTTCAGGAGGTTAACTCTTTAAAAATATATAGTTATATATATATATATATA
>JAXCLQ010000005.1:8977593-9027640 GCA_035584115.1 Cedrela odorata | reverse complement strand
ACTCTATAACTCATGATAGTGAAAACACAGGAAAAACTTGGTCAACATATTATCCTCGCTTCTCATATTTGTTTGCAAAATCCTTAAGTTGTAACCTCTGCCGAAATGGCAAATATTTTTCTAAAGTAGTTCCAGCCACTGCTGACAAAAGCATTCATCAGTTGGAACAAATGAACTCACAGGAAAAGGCCCCTTTGGAGCTTTCTTAAGGGCAACCAAGAACCTATGTCGAGGTCGAATTCTCTGGTCCAAAGACAATCTTAAGTACATGGAATATTTGGTCAAGGACTGCACTTCACTCTCTTGTGATATTTGCTTCTGGTCATTGACTCGATTGACTGCGTTTTAGCAGTAAAACGGCATGTCGGTTAGCTAGATATAAATCGCATGATTTACATGTGGCTGGCGCGAACCCGACCCAAAAGATGCCCATTTTCTTAAGCTGCACTACAATACACCAACGTGTTACTGTTACGCGGCACAGCAACTTCATCTGAATCTCTTTGCCTGCCATGGAATGGAAGCGGCTAATTCAATCGCTTCACCTTCCTTCTCAGCAAACAATTTCACAAATCATTCAAAATCAAACGTCACTTTTGCTTTTGCTTGCGGCTGCAGACGAAGATGCAACAATTCGATTGCAAATCCAAGATAATTGGCTCCTCCCTTTGCAGCTATTATTGTCGGTGCTATAGGTTTTTCTTCATTATAAAACGATGTAATGGTGGCAGATAGCACAGAGAGTTTCAGGACTTATTAGGGGAGAAAGATTATTTCAAGTGTCCTGGATGTGGTATGATTTACAATTTACATGTTATTAATTATGTTAATTAACAATTAATTTGTCTCTTAATCCATTGTATTCCATTCAATTAATTTCTCCATGCTTACTTGTTTAGAGTTGTTTGATATACATTTAGCTTATTCTCTTATACAATACAATATATATTAGTGTTTACCTTAAACATTTAATAAAAATGAAGGTGATCAAATAGTTAATTAGTTTATAGTTGTCACTTAAATACTTTCAAGGTTTTGGAATCAAGTCTCTCTAAACTAAATATTCAAAATAAATGTTATTCTTATTTAATTATTTTTTTCATCATTCATTTTATGTATTATTTTGTACGTGTCATTTAAAAATAAATTATAGGTTAACTTATGTATTACTATAGTAACATTTTTATAAAATATATATATATATATATTCCCACCATTTCTTTTATCGACTTTATTTTTATTTTTATTCTTACTTTACTTCAATTGTTTTATTTCGATTTTTTTTGATAATCTTTAATCGACGTATATCAATTTCTATTGACAATATTATTTCATTATCACTTTTTTAATTTTTTTTTTTTTGTCATTCTATATCGATCTTTGTTAATATGAATGATACTGTTACAATTGTACTATATATATATATATATATATATGAGATAATTGTTATACTATCATCTTTATAATAAACATCACTACCGCCGTCAAAACCACCATTGCTGTTACTATCACCACCGTTGCAACTATCGTAACAGTGCTTTTTACATCAATCTTTAAAGGTGATGTTATTTTATTATCACTAAATATCTATATATAAACAAAAAAATTTGTGATAGTATTCTAAATTTGAATCCTCACCTCATATTTTTTTCATTTTCTATCTCGTCTTCGGTACACTACTCTCTATATTAATGGAGTTGCTGCTGCATCAACTCTAATATTATACCTATTACGTTCTTTATTTTTGTTCTTTATTTCAAAATATCAATGTACTACTATTATTATTATTGATCATCACATTTTCTATATGATTGTCATTTTATAAACTATTTGTTCATTAAAACACATAATATTTTTGGAAATTTTTTTCGAAAACCAGATAATTATTGCAGATATTTACAACTTTTAAAGGAAAAAAAATGCATAAATGTATATATTAATAAATAACTATATATAAACAAAAAATAAATTCTTAAATTTGGACATAAATTTATTCAATCTTATAACCAGACTCCACTTAGAAGCATGGCACACGGTTGTAGCCCTGTGAAGCAACTGGACCTGTTCTGGCTCTTACGTACCTAGCAAAGGAATCACAGTAAACATAGACATTTCCGCCTCTTTCTCTCAGTCTTTATCATTTAGATTTAGGGTAAGGGTTTGTTATCACAGAGCAAGAGAGACGGTGTCTTGGAACAATCTCTCAACTGAACTCGTTCCTTTTATCTCTGAACGTCTTGATTTCCTTGTTGAACACATGCGTGCTCGTTCTCTTTGCCATAGCTGAAGAGCCTTTATTCCAACTCCTGAGAAATCTCCGTGTCTTGGTTTCCTACCTGGTCTATCTATCAACAGTCTACCGAATTGAAGAACCTGAAGACTCGCCTAACTATGGAAGCTGGCTGGTGATCGCCAGTGAAAAGAACCCAGATGTTAGGTTGTGCCTTCTCAATCCATTGACCATGCGTTCCCTCGAAAATGTACCCGAGGAAGTGTTTCCTATGATATTCAACTTTTAAAACTTACGAGTCTCTGAAGTGTGTAAATGTTTTTCTCTTAAATGGACCGGCTACATAAGAAACGATGATAACAAATAGAATGTTAACCATGAAGCAGATGATCTTGAGAATCCTATTGATGGCGAGTTAGAAGAATATAAGGTGGAGGTTTCAGTAGATTTTGATACAAACGACTCGTATATAGCGCTCAGTGAAGCTCGTTTGTGTGCTGTAACAATTGATGATGAGTATAGGAGTTTGGTCAGTCGGCAGTCACAGCATCATGATATTGCCAGTTACAATGGCAAGTTCTACACTGTTGATCGTCAAGGAATGGTTATTATGACCGAGGATTTTGATTATGAAAGTCTGGCAATTCCTCCTGTCTCACCATTTTTGGGTGTGGTACCTACTAAAGTCATGCAATGGTCTCTTTTTAGTGGGAAGAAATTTCAGGCTTTGCCAAGATCAAGTTTATTATGATGTTAGTGCAGATAGATTCATCACAAGGCCCAATTTTGCTAACAATGTCTTTGTGGACTTCAAGGTTTATGTGCTGAATGACAGAACAAAACCCTGGTAATCAAGAATGGGAAGAGGTTGAAGATTTAGCCAACTATGTGTTCTTTATCAGTCTCTACTACTCATTCTCCATTTATCCTTCAGATTTTGGCTGCGAAGGGAATCACATAATCTATGTTGATGAAGTGAAGGATCCCTTATTAGCTAATTTTCGTGCTCAGTATTGTCAACAATATGGAACTATTTATGAGGCAGGGGGAGTATTAGGCGACACAAAAGTTGATGTGTACAATTTTGAAAGTGGTGTTTGTGTACCTCTCCCATCTGTCCCCGAGTTTTATCAGATGTTCTGGCCGCCACCAGCATGGTTGAGGGCGTGAGGCCGCTCATCCATGTAAGTTTTTAAGTTCTACAACGTTAATTGATATATGTGTTAGTCAAAATTACAAGCTTTATATATGGTGGTGAAACTTGCTTCTAATTGATTAATTAGTTATTGTTATTTCTCAATTAGGGTTGTGATATAGTTACTTTTTATTAAAAAAAAAATACTATTTATTATAAAGGAAATTTTAGGTAAAACAATTTTACAATGTCATTATACTAATTTGTTGGAATCATTCAATTAGTGAAAAAAGAAAAATTCATCAATTAATAGTAAATGAAAAAAGACAAAGGACTTTTTTTTAATTTATTTGTTTTTCACTCAAATTTTTTATTTATTTATTATCAATCTATGAATTTTCTATTTTCACTAATTGAATTATTTTCACTAATTGAATGGTTCGTCAGTATAATAATATGGTGAGACTATCCTACTTAAAACTCTCTCTTTATTATAATATGTTAATTTCTTTTGCATAATAATAAGAATAATATAGAAGATTTTAGTTTCTTCTCGTTCATGTAGAAAATAATATATCATCAATTAAATGTGTGTATTATATCATCTATAAGTATATATAAATTCATCTAACTATAACCTACCATGATTTCTACACATACTATAGACTTTAGTTCGTGTAAAGGAAAGAATTGTGCTTTGGTCATGAGGGCTCCTATAGTTGGCAAATACTTTATACTACTTTAGGCAAAAAATTAAACATAAACTTGTTAGCCTATCCAATAATTAAATAGATAGATAAATAAATAATCATACCTTTATATGTTACGAATGCATCCATTTTCACTTTTCAAAAGAAATAAGTCATTTCATATAAGCAGATATTTAAGTTCTCGCAGTGGTGTATGTATGTTCCTTAAGAAGTATCCATCTTAATAATATTGTTAATTTAGCATAAATGCATTCGTAATCAGGACATGGACATGGACGTAGCAATCAATCAAGTATTCTATTGTAGTTTGTCCTTGCTATTTATTTAATTATTATTATTATTTTCAATTAAATCATGACCTGCCTCTTCTTCGATCCAGAATTCTCAGCAAATCCTTGACTCCTCGAATACAGTGGAATTTCACACCTGGCAAATATTTCACTCTACCTTCTCTTATTAAGACCATAGAATGCTCCTGCAAATTATGACCTTCGCCAGGAATGTAAGCAAATACATCACGTACTATTTTTTCAACAATTATTATCAATTACTCAACTATTTTTATCAATTAAACAATTTTTTGGTTTTTCAGCTTGTGAACTGTATGCATGATAAAATCCCTATGTTATAAGGTGGGCTGTTCCAAATCCGAATATATTTTGGAGGATCGAGCAAGTGCCAAGCAATATAGTTCCAGAACTTCATTTTCATATATAACCCCTCCATCTAATTGTTAAACACTACATAGTTTTTCATAAATAATTAATGCTATAATATTAGAATGAATTAATATATATCTTAGTTCTTCATAATTCTTCAATGTGCAAAGACTCTCATTTTTAATATTCATGTTCTACTTTACAGCTAGAGGTTTCATTCAGTGGAGGGGTGATCGAAGTAGTGGTCTTCATACTTCTCACTGGTGCCAGGTTGAAGGAGCTATATATGGATCATGGGCAAAAGCTATATAGCTAGTTTCTTTTGTATGTTGTTGTTTTATCAGCGGCTAGCACCACCTTGCTTCTTGTTAGTCGTTGTCGTGTTGTTTTCTGTCGTCTTTCTCGTTTGAAAAATAGGTTAAACTGCTGAGTCAACTTTCAGTAAGAACCTTGCTAAACGATGCTGAATTTGATTTCAATGTTTTAATGTTATCTGTAATAACTCCAGTTGGTGTGATTTCGATGCATTTTATCTTTAGAACTTTTATAAGCAGCTTAATTTTGTGTGTTGTGTTGTTTATGTTCAATTGCTCATATTTTTTTCAAGATCATGACATGTTTAAATGAATTTTATTCTTGTTCATACTATGACAAATCATCATCTCTCTTGTTAAAACTATAGATAAGCATGTTTTGGTGATGCTGTTAAATTGAATATCTATACATGAATTCCAACTTGTTTTACCATTCTTTCAATAACTTATTCATTATTTATTTTCTGAAATTATAATTAATATGAAAAGGGCTATTGCACTACGTTACATGTCTTATATATAACTATAATATTATTGTGTCAATTGTTTTGTGTACAAATTAGCTACCTCTTCAATATGAGCTTTAATGTATAGATTCTAGCAGTATATATAACTTGACTTCGGACAAGATATCAATGTTATATATATATATGCTTTAGTTTAAATTTGTAAGTATCGTAATGTAATTAATCAACTCATTCATTCCCTATGATTAATTATTCTCGATCTAAGTACATAGTTACAAAGTGCAATCCATGTGAACTAGTATAAGTATATTTTCATTTTTTCAGAAACAGCTAGCGTTGGAAAATTAATGCGAAGATGTATGTCTCATGTGACTGCAAAAACTCAGTTATTATTCCTGAAACCCACCCCTACAACGTAACTGTAGGTCACCCTGAAGTCACCCTTCAGCTAGTTGATCACGTCATGCTATTGTCAGTTCAGCACACAACTGAATACAACACCAAATTTTCTCCGCAAATAAATAATTAATTCAAAGTCATACACAAAATGCTCGTGGATCTTGAAACTAATCGATTGCATGACATCGACACCGTTGATTGACTAACTTATTTATATGTATATATCCCGAAAACGTCACTCCTTATGCAAGAAACCCTAATCACCATTGACAAAAGTTGAGCTTTCTGATTTTTCATTGACTTTGGTTAATTTGTTGGTTTGTCTTCATTCAATTTTATCAAACTTAGTTTTGTTTTTTCAGTACTCAGTGCTTGACTTTGCTTCCTCTAAATCAAAACTTTTACAATACTAATATAATTTCTATCAACCTTTCTATTTCGATTATGATGTTCTCTTCAGAATGCCAAAGGTCTTGTTTGAAATTTCTTTCTTAAGATGTATTGTTTCATGTATCCGTCGTCATCTGTTTGTTGAGACTTTACAAAAAGGTATAATTTGTATTGATAAATGCCATGTTGGTGTGCATACGTTTTCAACCATATATGAAAGTGATATCTACATCAAGTGTTAAAAATTGACTATTTTTTCAATGAAAAGGATCTCTTAATCCCATTTAATTATTATGGTTGAATTAAGTTTTCAATACCTATAACCATCTAAATCACACACAAATTGATTAATTAGTATTGATTTTATTTTATTTTATCTACCGTTCATCTTTTATTAAGACATCGATAATCGGTTTAAGTAAAATATAAAAAAAGATTATTGAGTGTTATTTAAACAAATTGATGAGAGTATAATTTCGAGTTTTTTTAAATAGACTTTTAGATATATATATATATATATATATGAGATGATGATTATGCACATAGTATATTAAAATTTTACTTTACTTGAATTGTAATCTAAAAGTGTATTTAAAAAATACACAATTATACCCTAATAAAAGGCATAATTTTGTGTGGTAGTAATGCACATGGGAAGACAAGAACAACTATATATATGTACAATTCCTTCTCCTTCACGGTCGGCGAAACCATGGGAGGACATGAAATCAAAGTCAAAACTAACTACCATTAAGCTTAACAGGTTCTGAATTACTTGTTATTTCATTGACTTGATGACCTATAATATATAGAGATTACATTTTGTCCGTGTTGCTATAATTAACAAGTAAATGAAACCTAAACAAAATCACGTAATTTAAGGAAAGAATAAAAGAATTTAATTACAATTATTATGTACTGATATTAATTCTTATAATTAGGTTCTGTCAAACATAACCATCATTATCATTATCGACCTTATCTTATACTTCCATTCTGGACCTTACCCTAAATTTAATTCTGTAGCTAAGCAAAAAGCCAATGCTGCCTCTAAATTTGCTGCGGATTCACATCCAAATACAAATACAAATTCTTTCTCTCCTCTGGCTTCTGAAACTATACATGTAAAGATAAGTTAACTGATGAGATGAGAAAACGCGTAATATGAAAAGTTACAGACAAGACAGAGAGTGCAGGTCGTCATCCCAACCCCACGGCAATCAACCATCTCATAATTTCATTTCCAGCAGACAGTGGAAAAGAAAATGGAGAAATACAAAAGTGATTTCGTTTACAGCACTGGCTTTAGCAAAGAGTTAAAACATTAACAGAAAAAAAAAGATACCGCCTGGGTCCTTGCCACACGTTTGGCCACCTCCTCTTACATTAAACCAATGTTAATCCCAAAGCACCCTCCTTTTCACTGTAAATTAAGAAAGTAATTAACAAAATTTTGGTTAAGTAAAATTAGTATTTATAAACTTTGATTTCAACACTCAGAATAAACTTAATTAGCAGCCATTATCGTACTTCAAAGGCTTGGACTTTGTCGGTCACCGTGTTACTCAATTTGACCATAATATTTCTTTACGTGCCATTAACATAATATTATATTATAGTCTATATAAAGTCTTTGGTTAGACAAAGATGTTATTGTTCTATATTAACCATAAATTCGTTTAATTCTAATGTTATTTACTTAACTTATTACCAATTAAATTATGTATTTAAATCATATTATAAATGATGTGGTATATTTATTTTATTTAAATTTTTAATAACTTTGATTATTAAATAAGGAGAATTAACTTTAAGTGGTTGGTAATGTAACGAAGTTTTATAAAATGGGGGTGTGTACTTAAATAATACGTGCGTCAACTAAAGCGTGTACTTGCAAAACACGACCTTAGATCTTTGTACATCTTTGTCTGTCTCAACTTAAAATACCAAGGTTTGTCTGTCAAAGCTTAAAACCTCATTATTTTTCTCTTGATTTTACCATATGATTCCTTTTTAAATTCCTTCTTTCTTTTGGTTTTGAGTTGACTAATGTTAATTTCTCAAGTAAGTTATGTTCTTTCCTTTCTGGGTTTATTTGATTTCTACTTCTGCATGATCATGAAGATTAGTTGTGTTTTTAATGGTATGACTGTGTTTTGATGATCTATGGTGGTATTTCGTAGCTCTGTTTTTTTATTTGAGCTGAAAGTTGCCATTTTTTACAGTGGAAGTACGGATTTTCTCTCTTTTCATCAATATGTCATGGCAAACTAAAAATTGTTCTTTAATTTGACTTTATTTATGATTTTGATCTTTTCATCGATCCGATGAAGCTTTTGTTTACTTCGGTTTTGTTGATGGCATGCTGGTTCAGGATCTCTCTGATACACTATTACTCAGACAGATACCCAGAACATATATCTTTCTAGTTTATTGGAACTTTTGAATTGGATCTCAAGGCTTTTGATAATTTGTATGAATTTTACTCTTATAGTAGATAAATTTCTCAATCAGGTAGTTTATCCACTGCATGATGATATCCTTGTTGCTTGACGCCGAATCCATCAATGGCAATACTAAAAAAGGGAAAAAAAATAAAAGAAGAAAACATGCTCGTACAGGATGGGAAAATAGGGGGGTGGGATGGATCAAATGAGAAATCATGACTAGCATAATCTGAAATGTGATAAAATCTGGCTACGCGCTAAATCACATGGGCCAAAGTGTTTCTGTATGTATCATTAAAGGTAAAATCTTTACAGGTCTCTGATTCAGGTTTTCCTTTTGTGCCCTCTCCCTTAAATTAGACCTCAGCTTCTTAGGAGCAGCATTACATGTAGTTTTTGTTTGATTCGGAGCAGGCAAGGTGAAAGGAATTCTTGATCTGGAGCAACTAATGTGATTGAAGTAATGTCTTCAGTCTTCCCCTCCTGGCATGATCCAGCCTCTTGTGAATACAGTTTTATTGACAGCTTCAAAATGCAAATAGTGCTAGTATTATCATGTTTCTTTGATTAACATCTTTTCTACGACTTGCATTCTTTACATTCTTCCTATCTCTGTGCTATCTGTATTATATTAATTGATTTGAACTTCACTGCAGAATATGTCCCCTTGTTGATATATTAATGACAAGCAGTGGCATATGCGTTCATTTCTGGTGAAGTGGAACTACATTATTAGAGTAATCAAGGCTTACCAATCACAACTTTCAGAATATTCTTGCCTGAAGTTTCCCAGTTTGCTTCAGGCCATACTTTGCATTTGTTGCTCTATATAGAAGAACTAGCTTTACACTATGGAAGCATCTCAGACGCATAAAATATCAGATGGGTTTCAGAAGTTATATGACCAGCCTGAGCAAAAGCCGGTCTGCTATTGTTGGCCTCCCCTCCAGAATATAGACCAACCCTTATGCTCTGATGACAGCAGTGAAGCAGCACACCTCTCAGCCGAGGCTTTTGAACAATACTGCACCCTTGAATCATCTTCTGGTTCTGGTGGTTACCCTGCTCTT
Source organism: Cedrela odorata (assembly GCA_035584115.1). Taxonomy (NCBI): domain Eukaryota; kingdom Viridiplantae; phylum Streptophyta; class Magnoliopsida; order Sapindales; family Meliaceae; genus Cedrela; species Cedrela odorata. Next base: position 9,017,819 of record JAXCLQ010000005.1, on the reverse strand, counting down.
AATTCTCCATCTACTGCCAGCTTCTCACCTAATAAAACCCCCGTTTCATGGCCAAACTATCAGTCATACCCCTCAGAACTGCAACAGTCACCTGACAATACTTGTGGTTCACAAGTAAGTGGGTTTTGTTTAACAGAAAATGAGAATGACCTGAGGCACAAACTAAGAGAATTGGAAACTGCTATGCTGGGAACCAATTCAGATAATGCTGACATTTACCATATTACTGGCCCAAGTGGAGACCAAATCTCATCACAGTCAGAAAACTGGAAGTACATGGTAGATATTTTATCCAGAGGAGAGTTGAAAGAGGTTCTTTGCACTTGTGCAAAAGCTATAGAGAATAAGGATATGTTCACAGTAGACTGGTTGATGCCAGAATTACGACAGATGGTGTCAGTTTCTGGTGAGCCTATCCAGCGTTTAGGTGCTTACATGTTGGAAGGGCTCATTGCAAGGTTGGCCTCTTCAGGAAGTTCTATCTACAAAGCCCTGAGATGCAAAGAGCCTGCCAGTGCCGAACTCCTGTCATACATGCACAAACTGTATGAAATCTGCCCGTACTTCAAGTTTGGATATATGTCAGCAAATGGAGCGATTGCTGAAGCCATGAAGGATGAAAGTAGAGTCCACATAATTGATTTTCAAATTTCACAAGGCAGCCAGTGGATCATACTTATCATGGCTCTTGCTTCTCGGCCTGGAGGACCCCCACACATTCGAATAACTGGCATTGATGATTCTGCATCAGCTTATGCTCGTGGAGGAGGACTTGAAATTGTGGGTCAAAGGCTATCAAAGCTTGCAGAGTCATTTAAGGTACCTTTTGAGTTCTGTGCTGCCGCAATTTCTGGCACCGATGTCCAACTTGAAAACCTTGGAGTTCGACCTGGTGAAGCCATTGCTGTGAATTTTGCCATGATACTCCACCACATGCCAGATGAAGGTGTAAGCGTTCAGAATCATCGAGACAGACTCTTGAGATTGGTTAAGGGCTTGTCTCCTAAGGTGGTGACTCTTGTTGAGCAAGAAGCCAACACTAATACTGCCCCATTCTTTAACCGTTTCCTTGAAACAATGAATCATTATGGAGCTATCTTTGAATCAATAGATGTTGCTCTGCCAAGACAGCACAAGGACCGAATCAATGTGGAACAGCACTGTTTGGCACGGGAGATTGTCAACATTATAGCATGCGAGGGAGCTGAGAGAGTGGAACGCCATGAGCTTTTCGGCAAGTGGAGATCGCGCTTCATAATGGCTGGGTTTACACCCTATCCATTAAGCCCTTTTGTGAATGCAACTATCAAAACTCTGCTGGAAAACTACATGGATAAATATACACTTGAAGAGAAGGATGGAGTGCTTTTCCTTGGCTGGAAAAATCAAGCTATAATAGCTTCTTGCGCATGGAGGTGACGACCCAAAAATAATTGACACATAGTCATAAGTCTTCAGCTGGGAACCCAAGGTAGAGCCCTTGAGAATATATCCTGTTATTTGTAGTTTAATTGCACGAGACTTTTGTACGATTATAGATTGTCCATTAATAAATTAGATTGTTTTCTCCAAAAAGTAAATGAGTCTCTGCCGAAAGCAGCTCCTAAAATTCTATATTTGGAATAAATAGGATTCATCAATAGTATAATGTTATTGATTCTGCTAGTGGTTGACGGACATATTGGCTCTTAGCTGGTGAACTCGAAGTATATGGTGTTACCTCGGTGGTAATTGTTAGCAATACTCGACATTTTCTAGTTTTCTGCCAAGTAATATGTTCTTTATGGATTAAACAGATGTATTAGTAGGTGGACATATACACATATACTCAGGTGAAAACTATAACAAAGCAGGGAAGTATAGCACAGGGACTTTTAACAGTCAAATATTCTGGGTTGACTAAATGAATAACACTCTTCATCAACCAAAATTAGCAACTATACCAGCAATTATCCTGAAAATTATTGCAGCCCTTTTGGTATTCTTCATCTTTCTCAAGGCAGCCATATTGTCACAGAATTCCTTGTACTTTTACTCAATCGAATCCAATTCTTCTTGATGTGTCGTGTGTCAAAATTAGAAAGAATTGTTTGCTTTGTTCAATAGAAAATAGTGTGACAACAACTAAACATTAACATTAGTAACACTATAATCAATTATAGAATATAACAATTTGAGGAAATTGATGCCATTTCTATCTTTAAGCAACTCCAAATTTTAAATTAATAGTTAATATTTTAGCTACATAAATTAATCAAAATTTGATTTGTTTAAATTGTTTAAGAAAAACATTAATAAATATAGTTGTATTTTTTTATAAATAAAATAATATCTTATTAATACAAATTTTATATTCTAATTTTGTAAATAATTTTTTAATCTTAATACTCCATCTACTGCTACTTTCTCGCCCAAGAAAACTTCTGTTTCATGGCCAAACACTGAGTCATACATCTTAGAACATCAGTCTCCTGAAAATACTTGCGGCTCACCGGCTGGCAGGTCTTGCTTAACAGAAAATGAGAATGACCTGAGGCACAAACTAAGAGAATTTGAAACTATCAGAGTCAGAGAAATGGAAGGACATGAGATAATCTCCAAGGGGACTTGAAATAGGAGCTCTGTACTTGTGCAAAGGCTACAGAGAATAATGATATGTTCACACAGCTGAATGATCGATGACAATCACCACAGATGGTGTCAGTGTCTAATGAGCTAAGAGAGAAGAACATAACGAGCTTTTCGGCAAGTGGAGATAACGATTTATAATGGCTGATCTTACTCCCTATATGTTAAGCTCTTTTTTTCTTTTTTAATGCAACTATCAAAACTCTGCTGGAAAACTACGACGACAAATATACACTTGAAGAGAGGAAGGAGTGCTCATTCTTGGCTGGGAAAACATTGCTTCTCGTCAATGCAGGTGATATCCAATGCTAATTGATGCATATTTGTAGGTCTTCGACTGGAAACCTAAGGTGAAACCTTTGAAAATATATCACATCATTTGTAGTTTATTTGCATTACACTGTTGTATGATTACGTATTATCCTTTAATAAATTAGCTTTTTTTTGCTCAAAAGAAGTGTCTCTCTTAAAATTCTACACTTGGTTGAGAACATTGATTTAGAATAAACAAGGTTTGTGGATATAATAATGTTATAGATCACTGCTAGTGGTTAGCTGATAATTGCAGCTTGGCAAGTGTACTAGTTTTGCAGGATATAGTGTTACATTTGGTGCTAAATGTAAGCAACGGTAACCATTTCTAGTTTTCTGCCAAGTAATTATAAGTTCTTCATTGAATCAACAGATATACTAGATTATTATATACACAAATTCTCAGGTGAAAACTATGACAAAGCAGGGAAGTACAGCACAGGGAGTCTTAACAATCAAATCTCCTTCGTTAGAATGCAGTCCAATTGTAAATGAATCACACTCTTCATATGCTCCATCAACCAAATTAGCAACTCTCCCAGCAATTGTCCTGCAAACTATTACAGCCCTTTTGACATTCTTCACCTTTGTCAAGGGAACCATATTATCACACAATTCCTCGCTACTTGTACTCAATCGAATCCCATTCTTCTTGAGGTGTTCAGTGTCAAAATTAGATTGGATTATTCTGCATACTCGACAGAAGGGATCTTTGCAAAGCTCAGAGACTTGTGTTGACCTTTCACTGCATGTCATCACTGTGCCATAAAATCTCAACTGCTCATTTCCGTCTACCAAGTTTCTTGGATGTCTCTTGCACTGCTCATAGGCTTTCTTCTTCACCTTCTCTCGGTATTTCTCAAACCTTTCAAGTGTTTCTACTGAGTTTTTCACCTTGAGCACCCTTTTGATCTTCCGGGAAGGCTTTGAAGGATTCGTTAATGCTTTTTGGAAGATAGTCTCAATAATATTTCTTGATGGATCTCCAATGTTGATCTCTGTATAAAGATGTAAGGTTGTGGTTAACTAGATAATTCCTAAGAAAATATGCAATAGCCTAGAAATGAGAGTCATGTACATACATAATACAAGTTGACACAGGGGCCATTGTGCAAGCTTTAAAATAATAGCATACAAATACACACCCATGTATTTTTAAAATTTTGATATATAATCGTTTATGTATTATCTATGATTTTCTGCTAGCACAAGATAACAAAGAGTCATTTAATTACTAATTTGCTATGCTTAACTATGGAGTATACCAGTAAAAAGGATTACAACAATGGAGATATACTCTCGGTTTCTTTCTTCGAGAATTTCTAACTCTGGATTAACTTCATACATTAGAAAATAGTTTGATAAATAATGCAGTTGATATACCATCTGTTAGGACTCAGATATTCAGTAAAGCTACTTTGATGCCTTTGAAATGTGTCTTGAAGAAAACTAGTTCATCTCTTTTCAGCTAATAGCATAGCAGTAAAATTTGAAGGTTTGAGATTACTACAACCCCACAACTTAAAATTTGAAGTGTTAAGGGTGACACAAATGAAATGGGAGCATTCAGACACTTACTGTGAAACTTGGTTCTTGGATAGTTTGGCCTGAAAAGCACTTCACATACAGGATTTCCTCTTTGCTGAAGCTTAACTTCCTTTGTTCTTGGATGGTTTGGCCTGAAAAGCACTTCACTTACAGAATTTCTTGTTTGCAGAAGCTCAACTTCATTTGTTCTTGGATAGTTTAGGCTGAAAAGCAATTTACTTGCGGGATTTCCAGTTTGCTGAAGCTCAACGTCCAAGTTTTCCTTTCCAGAAGTGTAGCTGCTTTCCTTGCAACATTTTTGTGGCCGGCCAACCACATCTGTCAGCTTACTTCTACAGTTGGCATTCTCCTTCAAGGATACCCAAATGGCCTGCATCTCCTTCTCACTCTGATTCTTTTGGAAACTCTCAAGTCAAACAGAAAGAAATCGTTTAAGAATGTAGAGTGAGTGTTTCATAAAGGACTGCATTGCAATAATAATATTTAGCAACAAGGGTCAGTGTCAATGCATTTTTCATTTTTATTTTAAATGTCCAAGTGAAATATCTGATTATAATACAATTTGATTGCTCATTAGGTCTTCTAATCTTCCATTAAAAATGGTAAAGCAGATTTGAGTGAGAAAGATGCTTGAAATATAATATATATGGACGGATGAGCCACAGCTTGAAAAGTTATAGCTATGCTGTGGGTGGAGAATTGGGCCACAACGTGGCTGTATGTTTCTACAATCCATGCTGAAAGCAAAGACAGAAACGGTGAATTTAAGTGCTTTTGTATTCTACTTGCAGTGCATTTAATACTAAGTTAGCCCACCCTAAAAATGCACCAAGAAGCTACACCTTTTTATTTTTACTACACGATGAGGAAAGAAGCAGAGAAGATTCAATGCAATGTTCAACTTCAAGAACGTGACTCGTTTTCCTAATTTGCATAAAAACTTCGTTGGATTTTTCCGTTTTGATTCTCTTTTTATATCAATTTTTCAATATAATGAAGAGTTGGGATATTTGATATTGAAATGTTAGATTTTAATTCAGAAATTCTACTATACAACGAAATTAATATATAAGAGCACACTTCAAAAATGCATTATTACATTTTACACTACAAAAAATGTTCTTTGACAACAGATAAAAACACTAAAAATTGGTTCCTGAAGAAACAAGATATTTTCAAGAAAAAAAATTTAACGATTGCTTTCTGGGAACTTCTGTGAATATTTGCTCTCCAAGTTGCTTCACGTGCATACACTAAAAAGACAGAGAAGCGTCCAAGAGCAAATGCTATCATTGCTTTTTGTCCCTGTCTCTTAACATAGGAACAAATTATCTGTTTTCAATCACCTCCAGTAAATCAAAGGGATAGGATTGGCAAGATTTCCCTGAACTTTCAAGCAACAACCATAGAAGATGCATGCATCCAACATTAATACTATACGGAAAACATTTTCTTACAAATTCCATGTCAAGAATTCGTTTTACAATACTCATTTCTTTTTAAGAAAATAATACTTCAAACAGTTTCACATTTGTACAAAGCATTAAGCTCTGAGTAGTTAACACAAACAGTAATTAGGATAAGCCAGTCAATTCGTGTATGGTGGCAGTTCATGCCACTACCAACTGAAAGAAATATATCACATATAGAATCATTCATATTTTCCAACTGGGATTCCACCCTCTCTTTCTCTTACCAGCCAAAAAAGAAGAAAGGAAATTAAAGCATAGCACTTCTTATTTTCTGCGGTTTCATGTAAAGCAAATTCATGGACCAGTTAATATTCTTCCGATGTTTTGAGGACATGGGTAAGAATGATTTAAGGGAGGAATGTCAATGGTATGGCCTTCACTTGGATTTTCTCTAGACCCATACTGATTCATGCCACCATTTATGACACCATAATATGCTGCGACTGGGGTTGCTTGAAGTATTTTATAGCTTGAACTGCTAGCACAGGGTTGGCTTTGGTCAAGCTCGGAATGCAGCGCCTGGGGCTGCTCATTTGGTCTATTTTCTGTAGCAGCACTAATTCCAACCCCAAGATCAAGGCTAATAGTCTCGCTATCTTCCGATAAAATCCTTGATGGTTCATTCCCAGCTGGTGGTCCAGCAGCAGTATCATGGCTATTAGTCCTTGCAGTAGGTACATCATGGTTGTGCTTTCCCTCATATGTGGTAATAACTGCTTTAGGATCATGTGATGCCCTCTCCACGTGTTTTCTAACAGGACATCCAGCATTTGTACACTTGTAATAACTCCTGCATACAAGCATAAGATGCGAATAAAATATAACAGCCAGAATATTAAATATGCACGTGATCAATAAGAACAAGCACTGAATCACATATGATTATCAAAGTGCAAAAGAATTTACAAATCAAGTTACATTATGGATAGCAACTTAATGAAAGTTCCCAGTTATAACTTCTAGATTTTGAAGTTCATGAAGAAATGTTGTGGGATCGTAGTCCTAACACCCAAGAAGCAAGAAATACTATCACAGCCAATTCCAGACAATTCCAATCACACACTCTCCATTTAGTGTGAGAAGAAAGTCTGACATATTTCTTAGACTCTTTTTATAAGGATAGAAGTTACAGATTGAAAAGTAAGAGACAAGAAACAAAACTAAAATCATTATAATTGACACATACCTTGGATTAGGATTACCTCTCACCACTTTCTGCCCATACTTGCGCCATCGATATCCATCATCAAGTATATCAATCTCACTAAGAGTTTGAACAACAACACGTGGTTCCCGAATAGGCTTGACTACCGGAGTAACATCAGCCACAAGGGCATCCATCTTTCTGCTTGGAAAAATTTGAAAAGTCCTGGTTAGGAAATATTTAGATATACCTGGTAAAAAAATATAAGCAGATCTTGAACTAGAATACCTCCGCTTTGAAAATGGATCATCACTATCACCCTCCCCACCTTCTGCACTGTCATCATTTGCTGTTACAGGTGACAGGTCAGGGGTACCATTTGGCTCCATGGTATGAGACATCTCACCATACGTGCTGCCTGAGAAAAACACAAATAAGTCCACAAATAAAAATATACAAAGAAACATAAATCACTTTCGAAGCTTTTTTTCTCACCATCTCGACCAGTTAGGGATGAGACCTTGTCAAATTTTTCATCTTGTAGGGAAATAATGGTACCGGAAGAATATCTACGGTTAGGTTGAGGTTTAGGGTGATCATGTACACCCTTATAGATTATCTCTGTTATCTGTCCATCATGAGAACGTTCAAATAGCTTTTTCACTTCACAATTAGGATGTGTACATTTGTAATAGCTGCGTGGGAATTCACTCCCTTTAACATGTTTCTGACCATATTTTCGCCAATTATACCCATCATCAGATGGCATTGAAGGCCCGCTTCCTTTATGATCAGAATGTGATCCTCGGTTCCCAGTACTTGGGTGCCCCATCTGCTTTGGTTCATCTGAATCAACATCAGCAGGCACAATTGCCCCAGAAGTAGCCAACTGACGGGCTGCTGACAGACTCGACTCATTTGAGGAAACAACCATCTCACTTTTAAGGGTAGGTGATGAAGTATATGATTGAGTCTGGCACTGACCTTGGGTTTGCACATACTGTTCATTTCTTTGGTCATTCAGATCTGCAGGAACCTTGAAATAAATGAAAGACTTTAAGCAAACAAAGGAGCGTATGTATTAATAATAATCAACTCAAATAAGCACATCAATCTTCAATAATTTTAATTTGGATAGAGAAGGGGAAGGAAGGGGAAGGCATTTCAGCTCGAAAAGTTGTATCATTTATCTCCTTCCTATTGCATACTTCTGCTAAATGCTATTTCCAGTAACACTCTTTGCAGCACTAAATAGTTCATATACAAAAATCAAACTCATAAATTACTATCTAATCTTGTCCTAGACAAAATAAATAAGCAAGAAATAATACCAACAAAATATTATGGACCATTTGATAATAGCTGCTACATTCGAACGCTGAACAAATTTAGTGGCTTAATATATCAAATGGTATACTTTATCTCAGAGACCAATAGTGAATTTAGAGGAAGAGTACAACTACAGGTAGAAGGCATGAAATCTAGATGTAGTCACCTAGTTGAATATCTACAACCAAACTAGCAGTGTTGAAAAGTTGTAAACAATTTGAATAAGAAACTGCTCATCTAAAAATTAGAATATGATCATGCCATTACCATATTTGATATCGAATGGGGGCTAAATTTGAACCAGCTGGATTCTCTTTCATTCAAGGTATTGGAACAAACTGTAGTTGTCGTGTATGCACTGGAACCAACAGACACATGCACCATGTGAGGCTTAATAAAGGAACCAGTAGTTGGGGAAGGCTCTGCCTGAGAGATCAGAACAAAAATAGAGTTAAATCTTTGAAAAACCTTTTCATTTTAAAAAACAAGCAGCAAAAAATGATGACTAGTAAAGAGAAAGGTAAATAATGAAAATTCAGGAAAGCTGCATCATCCCTGGAAGCCCAAGGGCCGCCCAGACACTGGATCAGACAGCAATTCAGATATCGTTATATAAAACTAAATTGTATCGGTCCACTAAGAGGAAACTGCAGGCAGACATTCAGATGTGCTCTTACCAACATCAATGTAAAGACAAAGTACAAACTTGTCTAATCATCTAAGATATCTCCAGCTAGTGTATATAATACCAATGAAATTCAACTAACAGTGAGCAGAGATTCTATAAAGAAACCCACTAAGAAGAGTAAAGTAAAATTCATGTGCTTATTATCCATATAATTCCAACTACCCCAACACCCTCTAATCAAGGAAAGCTATATGGCCTCCGACTCAAGAAAGCCTTATACCCAATTCTTAAGGTTCACCTATAAACTCTTCTTTGCCACATCCTATCTCTGAGGTCATATCTCCACTAAATGATAAACAATCGCGTATCTCTTCTTCACCTTGACCCACATGCTTCCCAGCCTAGCATACTCTTCCTATTGTCATCACATCATAATTAACAAGTATAATCGACTCCTCGTCATCAATGCATTTATTCCATGTTCTGACACAAATTGGAAAGATTCTCGTACACCCATCAACACTGTTAAACCAAAAAAACAAAAGGCCAACATGCTCCACCAACAAAAGTGAAGATTCATCATTATGTGAAAAAACAAAACTGAACAATAAAAAAGAAAAAAGTTTAATAATTTTAAACCAAAAGCCATATTCCATAGAACAGTCCACCTGGATGTCAATGAGCCAATACAGGACTATTGTAATGGCAAGCATCAGAATCTTGTTAAGGTCCAAACAAGAGCACACCCAAATAAAATATCTAACGGTTTCAACACATAACAAACAAATACAATATCAAGAACTTAGAATTTCTAGCAAAACAAAGAGCATCTTTTTTAGGAAACTATTAAATCCAATTCACATCATTCAAGACCTAGAAAATTCTCCACTAAAGCTCACTACAAAGACAACAACATAGCCTTTGCTTAACAACTTCTACAAACTTGACACTAAGCTATTTATTAGACCGTTCTTTCTTTGTCAAAATCAAATCTTAGCAACAGTATAGTAAACAAAAAATCAAATATCAAAACTTCAAAACCCAGAAAAAGGAAGTTAGACTTTGCTTGGTTGCCAAACAAAATTTTCATTTTTATTTAAGGAAAAAAATAGCATATGATACTTCAATGAACTTTATATCTATCTATCAGTAAAGTATAATATCAAATATTTGGAAGAAAATTAGCAACCAACCGAACAGCATCTAAGCCTAAAAAAAAATCCATTCTCCTCCACTTTCATCCATTTTCCTTAACTTTCCTCCGTTTTCTCAGCAACCAAACAGAAACTGTACTCATCTTTACCCTTTCCAATACTACGAGAAACCAGAAACTCCATTCTCTTCCACTTTCCTGTATTTTCTCAACAGCCATACAAAACCAAAATCTCCCACGATGTCCATATAAAAAAATCCAAAAATATAACTAACCTTAACATTAGATAGAAGAACCGGAGACTCCAAAAACGAAGTGGGAGAGAGTCCGGGAGGGATCGTGATACAGGGTGAGCGCGAGATCGGCAACTTAGCAGGCGACATCAACTTGTACCTAGCTCCTCCTGTTGCGGAGGCCGCATCGATATTCGACTCGCCACGCGTCGGATCCGACACGTCACCGGCTCGAACCTCAGTGCCGTCCATTAACAAAAACGAAAACACAAACAAAATAATTGGAAATATGAAAAGCAGAGAGAGAGAGACAGAGACAGAGTGATGAGAGAGTGAGAAAAACAAGAAGTAGCGATCGAGGGAAGAGAAGAAGACAGGGGTAGTTTAGTAACTTCGGTTGGAGTTATTGTTATTATTTTAATTTTGGATTATTTAAGATTGTATTGTCTGTGTTCTGGGTTTTAAGTTACGAGTTTGTGTGTGAGAGAAAGAAAGAGTTGTGATGCATGTAGTAGTTGACTTTAGGTTCGATCCGATCCGGTCCGGTCCGGTCCGGCCAGCAAAAAGGAGTCTTTGCAGACTCGGACTGCATCTGTACTATTTTATCGATACTATTCATGAACCGAATCGGATTGTTACTATTTACGAATCGGGCAGGGACCTACATATTTACCATCTCTAGTTGACTTGATCCATTGGTTGGATCTGACTGAGATGGACGACCTTGTTTGCTTTGTCTTTTTTCTTTGTTTCGTTTCTTATTAATTCATTTTAATTATCGTTATATAAATTGATTAAACAAAGCTTAACACCGTCTCTTCTTTTATTAATTACATAATAATATCAAATTAATTATTATTATTATTATTAGCGAGAAAATTACTTAATCTAGACAAACAAAGCTTTAATCATGTACATGTACGTACACAAATAGATGCATAGTGTAGTTAAAGATGTTGGAGTTGGACCATGTTAATAATGTTAAGCATAAAATAATAGAAATAGGCCTAATTAAATTGTCAGGCTTGTCTTCTGTCTTACAATCTTCATACATTCATGCCGCTTGAGTCCCTCCATCCATTGTATTCTTTTAGCATGACATTCTGTCATTAATGAATCCCTTTCTTGGAACTGCTTGTTCTACCAGCAGTTCAAAACAATAACATTAAGACACTAATGGAGATTATAAACCTCATAATTTGCCTTCACAATCAACCTAACCTAAACCCATTCTTTCTGCTTAACAATTAAGCAGAATTGTGCTGCAATCATTCTCTCAGATTCATCCATTGTCTTGATCAAAACCCAGTTCAATAATTGTGAGCAACAAAATGCACACAGAATAGCTGAGACAAGTACAAAACATAACTACAGACTAAATTAAGTCAAAAGTTTGACACTAAATGTAAAGAGTTCAACCTCCAGATCAACACATGAATGGATCAGCAGTTGGACCGGTAAACATGTAAAATGAAACATATCAAAGTTTAAAGTTCAAAATCTAACTTGCATGAGATGCAAAAAGAAGTTGAACTGAAGAATTAAGCTGAAAAAAAATACAACATACTTGTGCCAGAAATCTGACCGGGATTTTGGAATAATTCAAAACTTCGATAACAAAAATGTTAAAACTGATAAAATAGATGAAAATCAGATCCATGATCTGAAGAAGAGGAAGGATAGAGGATGAAGATAAATGTCAAAGAACCAAGGACGGATAAAATTAAATGAACATCCATAACAGGTAGATACTGTCATAATGACAGTTCTGTTACCAGAAAACATGAATTGTGAATCTCAAGTCCTTGTGAGCTCCCCATTCCATATAAACCAATGAAATTAGCAAGTGCATGAATAAACATAGTAGATCCCCCCGGGGGTAGCAGAAAACTGCCATCTGCAATCTACAAGATCCAATAAATAAAAAAAAAAGAACAAATACTAAAACATTGAGAATTATATGGTAATTTGAAAATGTAAAATTTTAATCAATTGCAAGGTCCATGGGTAATTAAACTATATTCATTTCAAGGATCTACTGGAAACAAAAGTGTGAGAAAAAAAAAAAGACCATGAAAAAGTATACTATTATAAAAGGATTTCATTGAACCTTAATATGTCGGAATTGACCTAAATCTTCAGGATATTTTAAACTATTTGTGGTTTACTAAATACTGTGACACTGCACACCACACCCAGTGACACAGGCCCATCCACAAGCAAAAGCCACATCTATGAAACAGTAGCAAGAGCTACTGGGGATAGTATGATGGATGGTAATGAGGTGGCACACCATATGCACCATAAGCAGTTGATCGGTCGTAATAGCCAGATGGCATTTGCGATCCTGAAGTATATAAATGTGACGTCGCATGATTTGAGTTACCAGGTAAACCCACAGGGGCTCCTGTCAAACCAAACAGACCAACGGATGGGCCTGCATAAGAGGCAACTGCAGCACTGGAGCCCAACAAACCATAAGGCCCAGCTGCTGCATTCAAATAGACAGCAGAATTATTGGGCAACAAACCTGCTGGCTGTACATGAGGCTGTTGGAATGTGGGAACAGTTGAATTGGCACCAGTAACACTAGGTGGTGCATGGTCAACATGTGCGTTTATTCGGGGACGCTTGTTTCTGATCTGCTGAAGCGTCCTTTGTTGCTGCTGAGGCTTGGCAGCAGGAGCTGCAGCAGGGCGTTTCCTGTCAGCTTTCTGCTTCTCCAGTTGCTCTATACGCTTCTCAAGAATCTCCTTTGGGTACTCGGATTCAAGTTTGTGCTCTTTAATTACTTTAATCACTGCTTTCAAGGCACTAAGTTCTTTGGCTGTGGCCTCATTCTACATGATAAGCTTGATGAATATATTTTGAACCATTTAAAACTGAACTCTGAATGGTAGCCTGAAAATTACAGAAGAGAAAGCAAAATTACCTGTGATCTAAGAGAGTTTCTTCCATCTTTGCAAATTTTCACAGCCATCTGCTTGGATTCATTCAGATAGGTTTTCAGTAGGGGAACTGGTGGATATTTTTCAATCAGCTCAAACTCAAAAATATGTTTAACTGCCAGAAGTTGCTTTCCATTATCTATAAGTTTTCGGATGAGATCTGTAATACAATGAATAAGTATTGCAGATTCCATTAGCCTCAACCACTAAGACAATGCAGGAATATGCACTACATATACAAAAAATGTACTGGAGTTTCGGGCTAAAAATACCCTGCTCAACAGCCAAGATTACTAGTCAAGCTGACTCTTGTAATAAGAAATCATTAAGAAAATAATCAGCCAAACTTCAAAAGTAGTTAACACAAATGGAAGTTTATGCATGAATCCAGCATATCCAATGTATAAGCATTTGTGAAATGCAACTTTAAGAGGGTACTACTCACATTTCATGTCCCCAACTTCAAATTTTATCTTACTTAAAGTTTCCTGTTTCTCCAGATTGTTTGACAATCCTTAACTTTAACAAAACAAAGGATAAAGCTATAAAAATTTATATCAGTCATATCATCAATAATGCCACTGAATTAATCCTAAACCTTAGTAATCACCTTTTATGTGTGTGCACAGTGCAAAAGACCTCTAGTTCCAATCACTGATAGCATTCTACTTGTGTGGAAAGTCCTCAAAAAAAATTCCAGGGTACTCACTAGTTATGGGAATTGGGTTGAGTTTGTAAGACTAGAAGTTCACTCATTTGGCCTAAGCAACAAACATTTCATAAGTTTATCAACGTTATAAAAGTCGTTCCTCGCATCCTCCATAAAGAGCTTCATCTCCTAACTCTACACACAAAATGCTATAAACTAGGCTATCATGAACAGCCCATGAAAAACGAACCTCGCAACTTAATTCCTTAGATCACATTTACCAACAGCAATTAACAAAACAGATAGTAAACATATAAGGATAAAGATCAATCCAAAACCAAGAACATTCAGAGTGGGCATATTAGAAAAGAATTACATTAACTTTAAACCTCTCAATCATCATACCTTGAACCTTATCCCCTAACTCAATTGTCTTGCACAACAGAGAACTCTGCCGGTACTTGGCAATAATCACAAAGTACTCCACGAGATCACTCTTTTGAAACTCGCAGCCCAATCCATATGCCGCCACCAAATGCAAGAACCCCAATGCCTCTAAACTGCTTTCTTCGTCCAACCTCACCTTCTTTTTCCACTCAAAAGCCAACCCTTTTGCTCTCTCTCTCACTTCGCTCCCAATATTCACATTAATTCCTAACAAAACCTCCAACAAAAACACGGAAGTCCTCCTTATACCACACAATTCCGGGTCTTTATCGCCTTTTGAGTAATTATCTGTTCCATAAAACCCCTCCAAAGCATCCAAAATCATCAAACCTGGATCCGGAGAGGCCAGGATTGCGGTAGGGAGCTCAACCCTGATTGATTCTCGGTCTTTTGTGTGCTGGTTTATGTATTTTCTCAACCCTTTACCGTCCATCTTCTCACATAGCGTTCTTAACTCCGGTCGAGCCTCAACTGAGACACCACGGTCCTGACTCGACGGGTTTAAAGAGAATGATGGGTTTGCTTGAGGTTGCAATTGGATTGATAAATCCGACTCCGGATGGATCAATAATGCGTCTACTCGGTTCTCGCTCGGCTGTTTAGATGAAGATGGGTCTTGTACCGGAACTGACTGTGACTGAGTAGATAAATTTTTAAACTCAGTCAGAGCACTTACTAGACTCGGCGGGTTAGACGAAGATGATGGTTCTTGTCCTGCAAGTGACGCAGACTGGCATAATATATCTGATTCAGATCGTGCCGGGACGGAGCCGACAGGTTCCAGAATTGGCGGGTCAGACGATGACGTTTCTTGTGCCGGGACTGACGGAGACAGGGTTGATGAATCCAACCAGGATCGGGCCGTCTGAGACTGAGAGGACTCAAGCGACTCGAGGAGGCGGAAACGGCGAGAAAGCGAGTTCTGGATGTGCGTAAAGTGGGCGTCCAAATCAGACCAATTGAGAGAAAACGAAGACAGAAGCGAGGAATGACTTTGAAGATCATCGTAGGCCTTTTTAAGATTCTCTTTTTTGACGTCTATTTCTTTTATCGCCGCTGCTATCGTTTCCAGTGTTGCCATTGACTCTGCTTTGGAATAGAAAAAACTTCGAAAGTTAGAAACACAGAGACGGGTACATACCCACAACCTAGGAATAGTTTGGTTTGGTTGCATAAATCTGATCAAACAAATTGATGAAACTCCTCGTTGTCATTTGTCAGTCAGGAATATCTTCATCCCGGACATTATTATTTATGGGCTTATGTTACTCACTAATTGGGCCTATATCCCCAAATGATGCAGTGAGAATACATGGGTTTATAATAGAAGGCAGGCCAGTTTATATTCGCGATTCTCCTCTTCCACAATTTTCCAAAGAAATAAAAATGGGGCATGAGCACGAGCATGTTGTGACGGGCTTCGGTTTTCAGCGCAGCTTACTCGCACAATACTTCTGTAACTTTTCTAAGATATTAAATAAGTGTTGTTACGAAGTTATGAGAATAATTTAATTACAATAATTTTTTTTAATAATTTAAATGTAACAAATAAATGTATATATACATGAATAAAGGCAATAAGTTTTTTTAAAAAAAATTTTAGAATTTTAAATAAAATTTTAAAGTTGATCTCTGTTGAATTTAATTTTAAATCAAATATTACGGTCTAATTATGTCGCCTATCATGAGGACCACATCTTTAACATCTATCGAATTTAATTTTAAATCAAATATAAGGTTCAATCAGCCGCCTATCCTATCGTCAAGACTACAGCTCTATCCTCTATCAAATTTAATTTTAAGTTAAATATTAGAAATTCAATAAGTGGTGTATCACCAAAATCACGGAATAAGATAAACTTAAAATAATTAAGTAGGGTGGCGAGGCATTATTCACAATAAGGTCCCGTAATATGTACTATTTAATAAATTATAATAGTCATAAAAAAGTGAACATGATTGCTAATTATGTTTTTTCTTTTTTTGAATAGTTTAGTTGTTATTCATTATAGGAAGCAAAAGCATATCCCAAATAATGCTAATTAATTGTTGTGCATTCACTATATTCAAAATCAATATCCTGGATTCATTGAATTGTTAAGTGCTAAATATGAACAACAAGGGTCAAGCTGGTTAATTGTGTTGACTTGGCTTTCTGAAATTATCGACCAATATGAATGCACCATTGACGAAACTGAAAGGATCGATGCTTTCACCTCTGACTAAAGACCTTGTCAATTTTTACTGCATCAAATAGCCACATTTTGGATTAGGACAACATTTAGTTCATAATATGGCTAAATAAATATACTTATATATGTGATTAACAAGTTGGTCTTGCCCAATATATATATATATATATATTTCTGTCACATACAGTTTCTGAGATGTCGATATTCAACTCTTCCATGGCTGCAATCTTAAATCTTAATTGACAAATAAATTTGACCAACAATCTTGAAACTTAAAAAGATCAATCGATAACTTTACGAAAGGAATTTCTAGTCTTATTATTAGATGATTTCACATGCTTCATTACATCACATGTAACATTGTTTGCAAAGACGGGGAACTTCTTTCTTCCAACTTTAAATTATAATCACATGTTCTTCCATGGATTCATTATTATTATTATAATTTATTTCTCTTTTCATAACCCTAGCTAGCTAGAATCACAAGAAATTGCCAGCCTACACAAAGCCAGGGATCCCCTTCATATGTAGTGTATCTCTTTTATTCCTTAAATGGAAAATCCAATCCGTGAAAATAATTTTGACTGTCATTTTCTTTACAATTGTGAATAATAATGAAAATTTACATAAATTTTCTTGCAAGCCAAACATAAACAAGACCAACTAGCTGTTGCTGATTGAACCTTGCAACCAAATGTTAGACTTGTTCTCCCAATTTAGAGGAAGCCTAAAATTTCTTGCAAGCCAAACATAAACCAGACCAACTAGCCGTTGCTGATTGAACCTTGCAACCAAACGTTAGACTTGTTCTCCCAATTTCGAGGAAGCCTCCAGTTGCATCCGGGCCGTTCATAGCTCATCAATCACCCGCAACAAGAGTGACAAAGTTGACTTTTAAGGTTTCCAAACACACAAAGAAAAATCAAACCTAATAATGACAATAAAATCCCTAAAAACACGCAACAACGTGGTACACAACAGTAAATTAAAACAAAGAGCTGGCTGGCTTTGGCAAACTACAACTCAAAATCTTAAAAGATTCTATACTTTCCAGTTTCCAACTCTCAGAATTTATGGCTTTTAATATTTTTATTTTATTTTCAGTTGTAGAAAACCCTATTGAAATCCTTAATTAGGAAGGTTGTAAATTTCGTAATCCAAATTTAATTACCATAATTAACAACACCATGAAACGTTTCACACACTAAACCATAGTTAACCCACCAAACCTCTAATAGTTACAAGTTTAACACAAGTTCCTCTCCTATAAATACTTGTCTTCCAACCACTTGGGCTTTTCCATACTTTGTGTATCGTTTGACTGCTTTTTTGCAGATAAACAACAGTACTTTTTCGTTAGATTGTGTTTCATGGTGAGTTTCACAATCTCTTCTAGATTTGTTTCTTCATTGCTTTTTTCTTTCTTTTTCCTCTTTGATTGTCGAGCTTTTATGTCTTTTCCTGTGATTAAATCTCTCTTTGTTATCTGGGTTTGATCTGGTTTTCGAGAAATTTGTCTCTTTTTCGTTAGATTTGTTTACTTATGTGATGAATATTCTTGACGTTAATTTATATAATTTATTTTAACCGGTCTTTAGATAATGTTTCTGCATGGTTTTCGCTTCAGATGCCGGCTGTCAACCCCGATTCATCGGATAAGGACTCTGAGCCGTTTGTGGAGGTTGATCCTACTGGCCGATACGGTCGATACAATGAACCTCTCGGCTCAGGCGCTGTGAAAAAAGTATACCGTGCATTTGATCAAGAAGAAGGCATAGAAGTTGCATGGAATCAAGTCAAGTTGAGAAACTTTTGCGACGATCAGCCGACGATTGAAAGACTTTACTCTGAGGTTCGATTGCTAAAAACCTTAACGAACAAGAACATCATTTCCCTGCACTACGTTTGGCGTGATGAAGAGCGTAACACGTTGAATTTCATCACTGAAGTTTGCACTTCTGGGAATTTGAGAGAGTACAGAAAAAAGCACAGACATGTATCCATTAAAGCACTTAAGAAGTGGTCGAAGCAGATATTGAAAGGCTTGAATTATTTGCATACGCATGAGCCTTGTGTCATTCACAGAGATCTCAATTGCAGCAATGTTTTTGTCAATGGAAACATCGGCCAGGTACATAATTTGCTCCCCTGTTTGAAAAGAAACTACTTAAATAGGAAGTGCTTTTTCCTTTTTAATTATTTCAGACACAGTGTGATTTCTAAAAGTATTTTAGAAGCAAAATCATATTAACTATTTTTTTTTTCTTTTCCTTTTTTGTATAGGTTAAGATTGGAGATTTCGGGGTGGCAGCGATTGTGGGAAATAGCCATTCAGCACATTCGATGCTCGGGACGCCGGAATTCATGGCGCCGGAGCTGTACGACGAAGATTACACAGAGTTGGTGGACATATATTCATTCGGGTTGTGTGTTCTAGAGATGGTAACATTAGAAATTCCTTATAGTGAATGTGACAATGTTGCTAAAATATACAAGAAAGTTTCATCCGGGTTGAGGCCGGATGCATTCAACAAAGTTAAGGATCAAGAGGTGAAGGAGTTCATCGAGAGGTGTCTTGCTCAGCCTAGGGCACGGCCGTCTGCGGCGGATCTCCTCAAAGACCCTTTCTTTGATGGTATTGTTGATGATGACGACGAAAATGATTTATGATAATCAATCTTTTTTTTTTAATAATGTTATGTATTAAAGGCTAAAGTAGCCAATGATCTCATTTTTTTCTTCTTCTCGATTATCGTTGTTAGTTGTTTTGGCTTCATGTTTTTTATTTATTTTTATTACTTATATCTATAGTTTGCTTAGGATAAGAATTGGAAGTATTGTGTACATAGAATTTCACATACATACGTAAATTTCAATTAGAAGTTCTTGTGATTAAATTTGTGAATTCATTTGGATTTA
This sequence comes from Cedrela odorata, assembly GCA_035584115.1. Lineage (NCBI taxonomy): Eukaryota > Viridiplantae > Streptophyta > Magnoliopsida > Sapindales > Meliaceae > Cedrela > Cedrela odorata. The sequence continues at coordinate 8,998,217 of JAXCLQ010000005.1, read as the reverse complement.
ATGTAAAGTTATTTAATTTCCATGTATCTCAATTATATTATAATCTTATTTTTAAGCATGATCTCAGCCAATCTAATTCAATCTTGAATATATAAGAATCACATCCAATCTAATCATAAAAAGGTTAAGTTACAAACTAATTTAAGCATAAATCAAATAATTCTTCATATTGTGATTTTTAAAGTAAAGTCAAAGAGTGAGATATATATAGAATAAAAGTGGAAGTCAAGGGATTGAATAATGGGCTGTTAACAACGTGGGGTGTTTGACGTGCCAACCTCGAGATTATGCCCTTAATAAATAGGCTATTGGGATGTTATGTTTGGACAAATAAAATGGTAATAACAACAATTATAATTAATTAAAGAAGCAGCATATACTATAATTGTAATTAAAGATATATAAAATAGGAGGTGGGGTCGAAAAAGAGTCCATGTGTTGCTGTCTTGTGGCTGTCTCACTCAATTTTGTTGTAAAGTTATTGCTGACATGACTGGGTTTTCCATTTTCCAAAAGAAAATAGATGGCATGGGGTCATATAACTTAGCATCAAACTTTGTGAATGTTGTTGACAGCTTTTGCTTTTGTTTCTCCTTTTTAAACGTTACTACACAATGCTATAGGTACTTGGAGTCTCAAAGACGAATAGACGATTGGGCACGTTCAAGGGTCAACCAGGGCATTTGAAGAATGAAGAGGCATATGCTTTACTTGCACCAAGGGTCAAGCAAAAACAAGCAAAGAAAAGAAAAGAAATTTCAAAAAAAAATTTACACAAAATCCCTTGGTGAATGTATGCTTGCATTATTATTTTTTAATTTCAAAAACTTGATTTAAATTGCAGTTTTCAACAATGTCTATTCCCAGCATAAAGTTTATAATTTTGCTACTGACAAAACCAAATAAAGCCACAGATGACAGCTTTGGAAGTGACACACAATTTGAGTTTCAAAACTTCCAAATTTGCATTGATTTCCCCTAACACCTTATCATCATAAATTCCAAAGTTTAATCACACAAGTCAAACACAATAAATCAAACCCATTTTTGAATGTACATTATAGTTTCTTTTACATTCTCGAAAACTGTTATCAGATTCCAGCAGACCAATCAAATATATACTTTCATGAATTTGTTTACATTGCATAGTATGTATCGAATTTTCATCATTGATTTTGAAGAATAATATTAATATGCCCTGAAAACTTTGTAATCTATGTAGAAAACTGTCCTCGTCTGGTTTACCAATAAAAGTTTGAATCAAATATTTGATATTACCTTTTAAGAACTAAGCAAAAACATCCATGATCACAAATTTGTTCAGTCTTTGATGATTTAACATAGATTATTTACTAAAATGTGTAGAATGAGAGATTCCAAGCTGTTGTTTGAAGGGCTAATATGCATTGCAGTTCTTCCTTGCTTGATCACGGTTTGTATGGGAGGTGAGTTATTAGAATCTGTATCTTTTTTCAATTTTACTAGAACTGTTGATCCACAAAATATTATAGGAATTGGCTGGAATGGGATGTTGCCACATCCCTGCTCACTTAAGTTGAAGGGTGTGAAGTGCAATCTGCAGGCTGCTAAAATAATAGGAATTAGACTTGAAAATTTGAAACTTAATGGGATAATTGATGGAGAATCCCTCTGCAAACTGGGAAATCTTCGAGCTCTTAGCTTAGCAAAAAATTTTATTAAAGGAAGAATTCCCAACTCGATATCAAACTGCAGAACATTGGTCTATTTGAATCTTAGCAGCAATCTTTTGAGTGGGAGAGTTCCTGTTGCTCTAACCAAGTTGAAAAATCTGAGGAGATTGGACATCTCTAACAATCAATTTTCTGGTACTATCCCTCACCATTTCAAACAGAAAATCAAGTATGTCAATAAACACTTTTTTTATAGAAATTTATCGGAGATAACGAGGACTCCCGCGACAGAGGCAACTGGTTCAGAAGATGCGCAGTTAGCGCCTTCAAGTGGGAAAACCTCTGATCACAAAAAGGAACATGGGTATAAGAAATGGATGGCATCCATACCATTAATTATTGGTATTGGTTTTTTCATCCTGTTCACATATTTTATGGGCAAGAAAGCTGCTAAAGTTGCCAGAGAAAAGGAGATGCTTCAGTCCCTTCAGGATTATACTTTGAAAACTCCTCCAGTCATGGACATAGAGGAAGTGAGGCTAGAGGAAAGGCGCTCAGAGCTTCTTTTCTTCGTTGATGAACACGAAAAGTTCAAAATGGAAGACCTTCTTGAAGCCACAGCTGACCTGCAGAGCCAGAACATTCGCAGCAGCCTTTACAAAGTAAGACTCAAGAACAATTATGTTTATGCTGTCAAAAGATTGAAGAAGTTACAAGTATCCTTTGAGGAGTTTGGCCAAGCAATGAGGCAAATAGGGAACCTGAAGCATCCAAATATTCTGCCTCTTGTTGGTTACAATTCCACCAATGAAGAGAAACTTCTGATCTACAAGTATCAAAGCAACGGCAGTCTGCTGAACATCCTAGAGGGTAAGTTGACATTCTTGAAATCAATCATTTTGTAAGTTTAAGAAAGCAATTTGCATAAACTTACATACTTGCACACGCACATGCACAAAATTGCTACACACACATGGAAGCCATTTCCAGGCTGTAAAATTTACGGATTCAGCCTAAATGGCTCCGATATCTAACTTTCTGTTGCTTTAAGTGTCAGAACAACGAATTAACAGTTGCTTGGTTATGTTAACTATTTCTTATCATACATATAGCCAAAAGGGTTTTCTGCAATTAAGCAAATTGCTGTTGATAATCTGCAGATTACATTGAGGGCAAGAGGGAATTTCCCTGGAAACTTAGGCTGTCAATAGCAACGGGAATTGCAAGGGGTTTAGACTTTATCTATCAAAAATCAAATGAAGAGAAGATCATTCCTCATGGAAACCTCAAGCTTTCGAATATCCTTTTGGATGAAAATGAGGATCCACTGATATGTGAATACGGCTTCTCAAAATTTCTGGACCCCAAGAAAAATTCGATCTTCTCATCCAATGGTTACACTGCCCCTGAGAAAACTCTATCTGAACAAGGTGATGTTTTCAGCTTTGGAGTAATTCTACTGGAGTTACTAACCGGAAAAACTGTAGAAAAGACAGGAATAGACCTTCCTAAATGGGTCAAGGCCATAGTGAGAGAGGAATGGACTGGAGAAGTCTTTGACAAGGAGGTAACAAAAGCCGGCAAGCAATGGGCATTTCCATTGCTTAATGTTGCCCTCAAATGTGTGTCAAATTCCCCAGATGATCGACCAACAATGGCAGAAGTTATGGAGAAGATAGAGGAGGTTGTGCACGGAAATGAAGATCATGACCATGATCATTCTATTTCATCTTTCTCTTCCATGGAATCCTGCCAATATGATAGCTGTTTACTGCACACAGTCATACAGGAGAACTGGGATACTCCAGGATCAAATTATTAGCGTTTCTGCACATTTGTTAAGCACCTTTTCTTCTTTTTCTTCTGAGACATTGATATGGTAGCTTTCTTTTCTTCTTTTTCATTAAGCAGGAAGAATATGCATGCCACAATAATAAGCCTTCTATTTTTGGCCTTGACAAACAATGAAGGCACATGCCAATGTACATATGAAGCAGAATCTCACTCTTCCTCTATTAATTTATCCCAAGTCTGCGGCTTCTATATGCATTTCTCTGTTTCTTATTATCTGTCATCATAAAAGTAACCTCAAGCAGAAAGCACTAAAAGAGAATTTCCTGTTGCCATGGTTGATCAAGTGATTGATTCCACATGTAGCTTCTGTTATGAAATATTGCAATTACCATGTAGTTTAATTCTTGAAAGTGGCATCAATAATGAATACGAAGGCAGACATGAAATCAAATGGGTCTACTGTATAACTATTCATCTCTTAGTGTATTCAAAGAGTCAACCCTATCCCTCTTTAATGTACTATCAAATATACCATAAGAAAATGCATTTTGTGGCAGGAAAATTATTTAGCAATTTCTGAACTATTTTATTTAATTACCATCGACTAGCCCACCTAAAGCATAACCAATCTCAATGGAAAAAAAAAACACTTCTCCCACTAATCTTAAAAGGTTAGAGACTCAAATTCTAGATTTACTGTTAAACAGTTATTGCATCTTTTTCTAGAGTATGATGACACTTGAAAAGGCCAAACAAACCTTTACAGATTGCTTAGAAAATAGATTATAGGTTTTTCAAAATTAGATCTCCTATGCTATTGCTAATGCTACCCACCAAGCCAACATGCAATGCCAGACAGCACTTTTCATATTTATCACAAAACTCAAAGGAAAATGGAAGAAAATAGCCACAAAAATTACACTTAAAATAGAAGATAGCCAAATAAATTGCCTTTGTTTTCCTCATTTATCTGATTTTGACTGCTTAGCTTCAATGGTTGTCACCACTCTCAAAGTCTCAGCCATATAGCTTTATAGGGTTGTGACTCGTGACTTAACATATTACTAAATTTGATGTGTCAACTTCAAACAATTATATTAACGGTGATATTTCAAATTCAACACAAAAAAAAAAAAAAAAAAAAAAACCAACACCACAATCATATGGGTTTGTTTTGACCTATATTGTCAATAATTATCTAAAGAACTTTTGTTTTGACAATAATGATCTAAAGAACTTTAAATTAAACCATGTGAAAAGCCCTTAGACCATCTAATTTTCTAGCAATTATAGGATATTCTTTTTAAGATAATTGTCGAAATGATGCTTTAACCATAACTCTTAAGGCAAACCCAATATCAAATACTCCCATTGTCACTCAAACCAATTCAAGAAAAATGTGAAGTGAAGTTTAAACCAGGTAGAATAATACCTGTAATCCTTACCTTACTTGCTTACATTAAACATCATTTAACTCAGTTTAGGTGCAAATAGTAGTTCAACCAATCAATTAACCATGGAAAATTCCTATAATGCCAGCAGACAATATAAAACTTACCAAAACACCAACTTGATTTGCAGATACAATATGTTATCTCCTTAATTATACATTAAGATAGACCCTAATTATGTATTAACAATATCTAATAACTCAAAATAATTTTCCATCAGTATTTGGAAACTGGTCACAGAAAGAGAACAAGGGTTCAATCAAATGATAAATTCAAATATATATATTTTTTATATCACATAATGAGAATTTAATAAATACAGCAAATAATTAGAAAAATAAAAACTGAACTGAGTTGTCAATCCACCTGCATTGCATTATGTGGTCTTAAAACAACCAGAATTGAATCTTGCATCTTGTGGTTCAGCATAGCAACAACCTTAATTTGGGCCTGAAAAAATAGTGTAGTGTCAAATTTCTAATTAACTTTAAATTATTCAATAATTGATCACTTAAAAGAGAAATAAAATCTTAAAATTTTGAATAAAATGGTCCAAAAAATGTGTTATGTAATGTGATTATAAAAAAGCAAAAGATCCATATGATTTGGTTGTAACATACTGTCTAAGCAAGGAATAGTATGTCATATGCTCATATGGCTAAATATTTAATATTATAGGTTCAAAATAATCAAATTATAACATAATAATAATAATATAAAAAAATCAAAATATTTTATTTTAATTTTGGAAAAGAAAATAAGAAAGAGGTCATCATCTCTTGCCATTACTGTTTTAGGCTCCTCCAAATATTCTTACACCAGAGGATTGCCAATCTCAATGTCCCTGTCTATTATTATATATATATATAAATTCTCTGACTCTGTGTTTGTGTCTCTCTCTATCTCTCTCTTGGCCATCTCTAGGCTCTAGCTACAATTTCCATTTCTTTTGATTTAATTAAGAGGAGTGGAATAACCATAAAGAAGAAAGAGAGCAGCGGAGAGAGAAATAAACAGAGAAGAGCCTTTTATATATCTATTCTACATATAAAGACATATGTATCAACACCTCCTCACTGTTTGCATTACTCTCATTCCTCTTCTCAGATCTTAGTTTCTCTCATTTCCTCATCTGGGTTCTTCTCAATTATGGTGAATTCTCTTTCCTTTCCTCTTTTTTTGTCTTGATCTCTCTTCAGCTCTATCTGGATATTCATAAAGATCAAACTTTCTTGCTTAAGTTTCATTTTTCTCTTCTTCCTTTTTTTCTGGGTTATCAGGAATCAAGGGCCATCTGTTGACTGGTGCTTGAACGATCTAATTATGATCCTAGATTGCATTTGACAATTTCCCACTTTTTGTTTGACTGGATTACCAATCGGATTCTATCTAATTTATCACGTAAGGTGTGTTTCGTTTCCTGTTTTATTGTTATAGTTCACACTTCGATTTTGTTTGCTCTGGTTTTTTGTTATTAAAGGTTTTTTTTTAAAACTATTTATAGCATCTAATTATATGATGTCAATTTAATTATATAAATTGGATTGGTTTTAATCCTTGAAACTGGTATATACCGGATTGCAATCGATAACTTGATTGAATTGTGAAGTGAAATTTTAATTTTTGGTTTTGAATCCAAATGGATATATTGTTTTGTGGTTTTCTATGCTTTTAAGATTGAATTTTTTGATTGATGAGATGAACTGTAATTGACTGTTGTAGAAGAGATGGAATCAGATCTTGGTAAGCTCTTCATTGGTGGGATTTCTTGGGACGCAGATGAAGAACGTCTGAAGGAATATTTCAGGAGGTATGGAGAAGTGGTGGAGGCGGTGATCATGAGAGATCGAACCACAGGCAGGGCTCGTGGCTTCGGTTTTGTGGTGTTTGCAGATCCTGCTGTTGCCGAGAGGGTCATCATGGACAAGCACATGATTGATGGCCGCACCGTGAGTGGCATGATTACAAAATGCTTTTCGCATTATGAATTAATTGTGATAGTCTCATTTATCTTATTTGAATATAGTTCTTAGTGCTTGAAAATGCATAAAATTTGTACTGTATAGTTGCTTTTTGTCTTCTATGTAACAGTGAAATTAACATTTTTTCTTTCTGCAAGGAGTTAAGGATTGAAATCATTTGTCGGTATTCTCTTTCTGACCATAAAGTAATGAATTTGAAACTTTCTTTTTGCAGCATTATTATGTATAATTGTGAAATTTTGTATAGAATTTGACCCCTAGATGTAAATTAGTAGAAAGTGGAAACTTTCTGAACGTTTCACTGTATAGATGTTTAGTCATTGTGAATTCACATCCATAATAGTGAATTATACATTAAAATAATATGTTTTTTTTTTCTCTTTGGCCATGAAGAAATGGATTTGAAATTTTTCTGTATTAGTTTTAAATAATTTGGTTTTTACAGTTTTTGATCCTCATTGTTAGCTCGGAACTTGAAATGACTTGAGGTTTTATGATTTTAATTTTTGGATTCACAAATTTTCAGGTTGAAGCAAAGAAGGCCGTTCCCAGGGATGATCAGAACATATTAAACAGAAACACTTCTAGCATTCATGGTTCTCCCAGCCCTGGACATACTAAAAAGATATTTGTTGGAGGTTTGGCTCCTTCAGTCACTGAGAGCGACTTTAAGAAGTACTTTGATCAGTTTGGTACAATTACTGATGTCGTGGTAATGTATGATCACAATACTCAAAGGCCAAGAGGTTTTGGCTTCATCACTTATGATTCTGAGGAAGCAGTGGACAGAGTTTTACATAAAACATTTCATGAACTCAACGGTAAACTGGTTGAGGTCAAGAGGGCAGTTCCGAAAGAGCTATCACCAGGGCCCACCCGCAGCCCTATGACAGCGTATAATAACTTTGGTTTTAATAGAGCCAACAACCTCCTTAATAGTTTTGCCCAAAGATACAATTTGAGGCCAGTTGGAGGTTTTGGAGTTAGGATGGATGGTAGGTTTAACCCTCTTGCAACTGGTAGGGATGGGTTTTCTCCATTAGCTACTGGTTATGGGATGGGTATGAATTTGGAAGGAGGGTTGAGCCCAAGCTATGGTGGAAGTACCATTGGCAATAGTCTTGGATATGGGCGAATGTTGAGTCCCTATCAAAGTGGGAATTCAAACAGGACTCCTATTGGCTTTGGTGGGGGAAGTGGCAGAAGTGATCCTGTTTTGAACTCAACAACTTGGAATGTCTGGGGAAACAGGGGCCTTAATAATGCCACAAATCCTGCCAGCCATGGTACTTACTTGGGATCAGGAAGTGGGAGTTTCAGGGCTTTGTATGGAAATAGTGGAGCTAATTGGGGTCCTGTTTCAGCTCCAGCTGGAGGGAATGCTTCTGGCTATAATAGTGGAAGCATTGGTTATGGGAGTGGTGATGGCAACTGTGGGCTGGGAGCGGGAGGGTTTGGAAGAAACAGTAGCACTGGTGTGGACCCAACTTCATCGTTTGCTGGGTCAACTGTTGGTTTTGAGGGGTCTTATGGGGACTTGTATTGCGGTGGTTCAGTATACGGTGATCCAGCTTGGCGATCTGCCACTCCTGACCTAGATGGTTCTGTCTCATTTAGTTACGGGCTTGGCAATATATCCACAGATGTTGCAGCCAAAAACTCTGAGGGTTATGTCGGAAGTTACAATGTTACGAGTAGACAATCAAATAGAGGTAAGCCTTCACTTTCTTGTACTACTTTATACAAGTAGACAATATAACTCATTTCTATTAGTTATTTTTTGAACTAGTTTATACGATTTCATTTAAGTTAATAGTTGAACTTTCTCACTACTCTGGAACAAATAGTTTTAATCTGGAACTTAAATGAAGTCATTATTGAATGTTAGTCACTTATTGCGCGCTAGAGGCTTCAAACCAGTTTATGAAATACTTATTGATTTGGGTTCCAATTCATATCCACTTGCTCACATATCCAAAAGTCTGAGTTGTTTTTGTATTCAATTCACAGCATTTGAAAATTAAGTATCAAGAATGCACTTCCATTGAGCTTAAGAATGATTCTGATAATTGAATCAGATTTCTGATATTGCATTCTGTGTTCTAATCTAGACAGTACATTTTAGTTTTCAGAGTTCTAAGAATTCAAATAATAAGTTATTTATTGTTATTATATGTGGCATTCATGTCTGCATTTGCCCCTTTGTTTGGGAGCAATTTGCACTGATAAATTTTCTATTGGAGCTTAAGTTTTCTTTAAGGAGAAGCAATTTAGGTTTGACTTTTTGACTGAAAAGTTCCATAATCTTCGGCCCATAAAAACACTTGCAAACTTTTTCCTTTCAGTCTGTAAAATTGTGTAAAACTGGCTTCAAATATTTGCACATGCCTTAGCTAGTGCTACCTACTCATTCCGCTGAAAGGGGATATCTACACCCTCTCTGCCTTCAAATGCATGCTCATCATACTCCGAATGGTGGATGAAAGATTTACACATGCTGCACGTTTTTGTTGAACTAGATAGATCAATGAATTGACCCTTATTATTATTATATTGCTATACAAACATGAAGCTGAATGATCTGAAATATACATGAGATATGGAAGATGATGTTTCCTCAGATTATGATCATGAAAGATTTGGCACTTGTTTTTTTAGTATGTACATTTACAGATATGTTGAGACTTAAGTGCTATCATGTATTTGCTTTAATTATTTTTATTTGATCTATACTTTTTTCAGGAATTGCTACGTAGGAGATCTGTCATTGGAATATCAAAAGTTAAAGTGTAGGTAAAGAGAATCAGGTGAAACAGAAGGACTGCCAGTTTCATAAGGCTTCATCTTGTCACATTTCAGCTTATGAAGAAATTGATCTTATAGCTTTAACAGTGGTTCTTGATTTGAAGTATACGCATTCATAGAGTAAGCAGTTATGAGGATTTTGTGTAAGGTTTGAAATTGGATTTTTTTTTTTTTTCATATAGTGGAAAAAAACTTAGATTTCCTTCTTGGTATTCAAGTGAGGTGTAAAATCAGATTGCGGATTATATACTCAGGATTATTGGTTCCCCGTTAACATATTGTGCATAGCCGGAAAGGCATGCCAATGGTAGTGCATGAAACAGTAGAGTATAAAAGTTTCAGATTTTTTTTCCTTAAAACTGCTGTAGTACCCGGCAAAGTTGCCGGTTCTTGTAACAAAAGAGTTTTCTCTTTATCTGGGATTTGTTTTTTTCCCCGGATTGTATGTGAGATTCTGTTTGGTTTGCTAGTGTGAAACACGAGGGATTTCTGTTTAAGATCCCCATCAAATAAGATACTAGATGTTTTGATTCATTTTTTTAATATGACAGATAATCATACAAGTTTACACTTTAATTGTTTATGAAAATGAATGCTTGAACTTTCTCTTGTTTGGCTTTAGTGATATTAAGATTCCTGCATTTTTTTCTCTATCTTTTTAATCATGTCTTGACCAGAAGGCGGGTTTAATTAAATTTTGGGATTATCTGCAGCAGCTATGTGCAAAACGACAATGTTGCATTTGTAGCCTGCCTTGTATTTTTCAATGTGTTTCCTCTGCTTATTGATATTCAGTTTCTGATCTTTTGGGGCGGTTTTCCAATTATTCTGTGTGGTTATACTTAAGACTCTTTTCCATTTATTTCCCTCAGAATATGTCATATTCATATATCTCTTGCTGTTTTTTCAAATCATTTTCATTTGAACTTGTTTTTGGCTAATAACCTCAAACTCAAAATATATGCTATATATAATATGTGGCCCTCTTATCTCCTTGTATTAATATGACATTCTGGGAGAATCTTTGTGATAAATTTCTGAAGTTCTAATCCATGCTGTCTGCTTCATTTTGGCAGCCACCAATTTGGGCTTTTCAAAAAGCTTAGGCCCCTTTAATTGCATTAGGCATCCATTTTTCATGTTAAAACAAGGTTTGAGTACTGTTAGAATAAGCCTTTGTTCATATTGTTTTGGACTAGTTATGGGTCCATACTTTTCATTCTTATCTTCTACCGTCCAGTCAATTTATTTGGCATTCTAAAAATGTTGTCCCTTTCACAGTCAAAAATCACTATGAAAATTTTAAAAGAAACAAAGTCAAGAAAAAGGCAGTTTATTTTATTTTTTCTCCAACACAAATTGAACTTTTAACAATGTTGCTTTAGAATTTGTAGAACATGATTCTCTTTTTTCAATGTTGAAAATTGACAGACCTTTTTAACCGGCCCCAATTCATCCAATCAAGATCCTAATTTTTAACCGTTGTGATCGCACCAAAATAGCCTTGTGGTTGTGGGTCCACAACACTACACAATTGTCCAGGCATGACCTGTGCTACGTTAGATGTTAGTTAATGACATCCCTCAAAGAGAGATTAATTTGCCTTTATAGGATTCCTTGCTCTTTTTCAATGAGAAAGGAAGAAAAAGAAAAGAATATAGTACAATTTTGTAACAGCACAAAAGGTCAAAAAGGAAAGGAGGCAGATATCTCACATCTCCTATTTTCACCAGTACCCACAATATATTGTAAACCACCTGCCTTCAATCCAACCTCTGATTACTACCCAGTTTCTTTTTCAACAAATTTTCATGACCAAATTCTTGGATGAGATGGGCCATGCCCTAGCCAATCACACTGTTAACCAGTAGCCCCATGTTGTGATCATATTTCATTCTTCGTTTAATTTCACATTTTTTGTACAGTAGTGAGTCCCATTGATGGGAACACTTGTAAAGGTATCTATACCTTTGAAATAAATTTGCTCAAAAGGAATTTCTTAGGCAAGAAGTTGAGAATATGACATCAGAAAAGCATCAAAGCAGAAGAAGTTCAATGCATACTTTCTGTCAAGGACATCATTTTCAATATCAGACCCAAACGCCTCAATTAGGCAAATCTATTTTCCAAAGTGTTCTTGTATTTTGTAATACCTGACTGTAACAATGGCATCAAAACAGAACCTAAATGATCTTCAATGGGTTCTGCAAGCAATCGAATCCGAAAACCTGAACCTACACAATATATCATTCTACCTTTCTCAGCCTATTTCAGGTTGTCACCAAGAGACAGAAAACTCCATGAACATAAACATTTCGAACCATGAAGTTTTGTACTTCTCTCAGTTGCTAACAGTGTTGATAACAGCAGAGAAGAGCCACACTTCTTTGAAGAACTTGGAGTTTCACAATGTTGAATGGGAAATAGAGCAACTGCACATTCTTGGATTGTTGCTTGACTGCAGCTCAAACATCAAGCTAGTTGTGTTTAAAAGAAACAAATTTGATGCAGAATGTCTGTCAGAGATTTCAGAGGTTCTGAAAAGCAATAGAGTGATCAAAGAGATCATGTTTTCTGAATCAGGCATTAAAGATGTGGGAGCTGCATTCCTTGCTTCTGCACTCAAGGTGAATGATTGCTTGGAAGAGTTGCAGATATGGGAAGACTCAATTGGTTCAAAAGGAGCAGAGGAGCTATCTAAGATGATTGAAATAAACTCCACACTGAAGTCTTTGACAATCTTTGATTCTAACTCTCTCACAGCAACCCCACTTATTTCTGCTGTTTTATCCAGAAATCGAGCAATGGAAGTTCATGTTTGGAGTGGAGAAAATGGAGAGAAAACTTCCAAGGTGGTGGAGTTTGTACCTGAGAATAGTACACTTAGAATTTACAGGATTGATGTTTCTGGCTCTTGCAGGGTTGCCTGCTCTCTGGGATGCAACTCTACTGTCAAGTCACTTGATATGACTGGAGTCCGCCTTAAGTCCCGGTGGGCTAAGGAATTTCGATGGGTTTTGGAACAGAATCAGAGCCTTAAGGAAGTTACCTTATCAAAAACTTGCCTTAAAGATAAGGGAGTAGTATATGTTGCAGCAGGACTATTCAAGAACAGAAGTTTGGAAAGTTTATATCTTCATGGAAATTGGTTTAGTGGCGTAGGTGTTGAACATTTACTATGTCCATTGAGTAGGTTCTCGTCCTTGCAAAGCCAAGCAAATATTACACTGAGGTCTGTAACCTTCGGAGGCAGGAAAACGAAAATCAGAAGGGATGGACTTGCAGCCATCTTGCAAATGCTGACAACAAATGAAAGTTTGATACAGTTAGGAATTTATGATGATGAGAATTTGAGACCAGATGATTTTGTCAGAATCTTCAGGAGTTTAAAGAAGAATGCCACTTTGAGACAATTGACTTTACAAGGTTGCAAAGGGGTTAGAGGAGAGTTGTTACAGCAGGCTATAATGGAGACATTGCAGGTAAACCCTTGGATTGAAGACATTGATCTTGAGAGAACTCCATTGAAGAATTCAGGGAAAGCTGATGGAATTTATCAAAGATTAGGGCAAAAGGGGAGGAGTGAGCCAGAAATGGATTTGCTGAAAGACATGCCACTTACAGAGCCAAAGAGCTGCCGGGTTTTCTTTTGTGGTCAAGATTATGCTGGTAAGATTTTCAAGAATCTGAGAATGGTTTATGAAACTGCATTAACTCTTCTGGTTGAACTTGAAAGTTGATAATGAAAACGATCAATTCTATGAATTCTCATTTGCAGGTAAAACTACACTGTCTAATTCCATTTCACGGAACTCTTCTTCAAAGCTTCCCTACATAGACCAAGTTAGAACCCTGATAAACCCAGTTGAACAAGCTGTTAAAACAGTTGGAATGAAGATAAAGACATTCAAAGATGAAGACACAAAGATATCAATATGGAATCTAGCTGGTCAGCATGAGTTCTACTCTCTCCATGATCTTATGTTTCCGGGGCATGGTAGTGCATCATTCTTCGTCATCATATCCAGTTTGTTCAGGAAACCTAGCAACAGAGAACCAAAAACCTCGGAAGAGATAGAAGAAGATCTTCGGTATTGGCTCAGATTCATAGTCTCCAACTCAAGAAGAGCTGTCCAACAATGCATGCTACCAAATGTAACTGTAGTCCTCACACACTATGACAAAATCAATCATCCATCACAAGATATGCAGCTGATTGGGAATTCAATACAGAGATTAAAAGACAAGTTCCAAGGGTTTGTCGACTTCTATGCAACTGTATTCACAATTGACGCTAGATCATCTGCATCTGTCACTAAACTCACTCATCACATTAGAAAGACGAGCAAGACTATTCTCCAAAGAGTTCCTCGAGTTTATCAGCTCTGCAATGACCTGATACAAATTTTATCAGACTGGAGATCAGAAAACTACAACAAGCCAGCAATGAAGTGGAAAGAGTTTGGTGAACTCTGCCAAGTAAAGGTTCCACCCTTGAGAATCCGATCAAGGCATGATAATAAGGAAAATGTGGAAATGAGGAGGCGGGCTGTCGCTACTTGTCTTCATCATATAGGCGAGGTGATCTACTTTGATGAATTGGGTTTCTTAATTCTAGATTGTGAGTGGTTCTGTAGTGAAGTTCTTAGCAAACTAGTCAAATTAGAAGTTAGAAAGCAAAGCTCTGCAGAGAACAATGGTTTCATTAGCAGAAAAGAACTGGAGAAGATTCTAAGAGGAAGTTTACAAAGCCAAATTCCTGGAATGGGTTCAAAAGTATTTGAAAACTTAGAAGCCAGTGACCTTATAAGCATGATGCTGAAACTAGAACTATGTTATGATCAAGATCCATCAGACCCTAATTGTTTGTTACTGATCCCCTCAATTCTTGAAGAAGGCAGAGGAAAGACACCAAAATGGCAAATATATGTTCCTGATTGTGTCTATGCAGGGCGGCATCTTGAGTGTGATGATTCAAGTCACATGTTTCTCACACCAGGCTTCTTTCCTCGTTTGCAGGCAAGAATTCTATTTTCTCCTCTCTTTTCTATATCTCTCTTGGTTTCTTTTTTATGTTTTCGTGGATTTCTTCTGCTTTTCCTTTTAAAGGTTTCTACCCCAATACTCTTTAACATTTTAAATTCAGCTATTGATTATGATTAAACCAGATTTATTATTTATTGTTAACTTAAAAATTCTTTTAAGTACATATCCTATTTTATAATTCCTAGCAGACTTCGATTGTTTGCAAATTCAGGTGCATCTCCACAACAGGATCACGGCTTTGAAGAACCAACATGGAGCAACTTACAATCTTGAGAAATATCTGATTTCTATACATATCAATGGCATCCATGTTAGAGTAGAACTTGGAGGACAATTGGGATACTACGTTGATGTTCTTGCTTGTTCTACCAAGAACCTGACGGAAACCCTCAGACTCATTCATCAACTCATAATTCCAGCAATCCAAAGCCTCTGCAATGGTGTTACCTTGACTGAAAATATCATGCGGCCAGAATGTGTGAGAAATCTGACTCCCCCGAGATACAGGAAATCCCAGTTTGTATCTCTTCAACTTTTGAAACAGGCATTGCTCTCAGTTCCTGCAGAGAGCATGTATGATTACCAACACACATGGGATCTAGTCTCGGACTCTGGGAAGCCTATTCTAAGAGCAGGGTTCGACTTAGCACGAGACCTCCTATCAGATGATGACTTCCGAGAAGTACTGCACCGAAGATATCATGACCTACACAACCTTGCTGTTGAACTACAAGTCCCCACAGAAAACAACCCAGATGAACCGGATCCCAGCAATGAACCTGACAGCAAAGTTGAACCAACCTTCGGTGGAATTGCCAAGGGACTGGAAACAATATTGCAGAGACTGAAGATCATTGAACAAGAAATAAAGGATCTGAAGCAAGAGATCCAGGGGTTGAGATATTATGAGCACAGAATTCTCACTGAGCTTCACCACAAAGTGAACTACATTGTGAACTTCAACGTCCAGCTTGAAGAAAGGAAAGTACCCAACATGATTTATTTTGTCAGAACAGAAAACCACACAAGGAGATTAATAAGCAACGTAATTTCTGGCATGACTGCACTGAGGCTGCACATGCTTTGTGAATTCAGGCGAGAAATGCATGTCTTTGAAGACCAGATTGGTTGTGAAATGATGCAGGTTGACAACAGGGCAGTAAAGAGTTTGGCTCCATACATGACAAAGTTCATGAAATTGTTAACATTTGCTCTCAAGATTGGAGCTCAGCTAGCGACTGGGATGGGGCAACTGATACCAGATTTGAGCAAGGAAATTGCCCATCTAGCTAACTCTTCCCTCATGTTTGGAGCCGCTGGGGCGGTTGCTGCTGGGGCAGTTGGAGCTGCAGCAATCGGCAGCATGGAAGGAAGCAGAAACAGAAACAAAGCTGGAGATATCCAGCAAGAACTAAGAGCAGTGCAGCAATGGGTGGTGGATTTCTTAAGGGAGAGGAGGTGCTCAACAGGTAAGGACATTGCTGAGAAGTTTGGACTATGGAGGGTGAGATACAGGGATGATGGTCATATTGCATGGATTTGTAGGAGGCATATGATCGACAGAGCACATGAAATAATTGAAGTACCCATCTGAAATTGATACCTTAGTGAATGAAATAAATGTTCTTGATGTTTCGTTTTACTTTGTCCAATTAAGGAGTGCAATTGACAGAAGTGCTTTTTATCGTCCTCGTTGCGGATTATAGAGTTGTAACTTCTACTGCTTTTGAAGTATAATTCCAACATCATCTACCATCCTAGAAACTTAACAATATTATTTCAATTATATAGCAAATCAATTGAACCAATACAAAAATATAAAAATTGCAGAGATGCAGCCATCAGCTGCATTCGCTCGTGGATTATAGGAGGAATTTGTATAAACAGTGGGATGGTGAACCTAATGATGCAAAGTTGACAAAAGCTAAATCTTGGTAGTCTTTGTGCTACACCTTTCGTCTCAAATCAGTAAATCCCCATGGGATTTGTGGGACCAATATTTATCATATGATGACATACATTATTAGCCTATTGTTAGATGGAATTTGATTCAGCAATTATTGAAAATTGAAATCAGAAACTGCAACAAGGAAGAATTATGAAAGTAAAAAAGTTCACATATACTAACACCAGTTGTAACAGAAACAAGGGCTAATAAAGGGTACAAAGTCGTGATTTTCGTTCGTCTAAAACATCTCAACATACAAAGGAAAACACCACACTAACGACGCATTATTACACTTCAATATTAGTATTAGTCTCCATTCTAGAATCTAAAGTCACCTGTGTTTTCCTTTGAACCACTGGAATATGAGCTCAGAAAAAAGCCCTACTCCCATAAAACACACGGGAACCAGTGTTCTTTGATGCCTGTAATTTCTGATCGGAGCTTGAATTCCCTGAACTGGTTGGTCCACTATCAATGTCCAAAGGAAGCTTCATCTTGGCCAATGACTCAGTAAATTGCTGCATGCTTTTCATATACATGTCTACTATCTCTTGCTGCACAACCTTCTGCTCAGGCTCAATGTTAACAGTGACAACAGGTTTAGTAATTGCATCACTTGGCACCCCACCAGATGAATCGCTCTCACCATCTCCAACATCAACCTTTTTCTCTTTTGAGGCAGATACTTGTTCCTGATTCGGCGGCTTAGAAACTGCCGGAGCATCAGAGGACTCAGAGCTTGCAGCAACTGAAGGGGATGAGACCCCATTAGTTGACACACTGCTTGGAGGAGAACCAAGCTTTGGAACCTGAACAGATTCGACCGTGGCCGTCGAGAAGCTTTCCACAACATGAACAGCAATTTCTGAACTAACTTGATTTTGGGCATCAGATGTGTCCAAACTATCGGAGGTTTCAGAGTCCATATTTGTACATGGGATCCCAAAATACTCTGAAACCATCATCTGGTTCTCATTCACAATCTTTGGATCAGGGAACTCAATCTTGTCAAGTGACTCCGATATTTCAGATTCTTGCCCGGTTTCATCTGCAGCCAAAGGTTTAGGACTTGCTGAAATTGCCATTACTTCAGGTGAAGCTCCAGCATATGCAAGAGACAACTGAACAAATCCTGCCGGAGAATGGAAGAGATCAGTTGAAGAAAGAGAAAACTCTTTCTCCAACTTTCCATTCTTGACAAGTACTTCGGACAAAGGCACCAAGGTGAACCCCAGCAACTGGTCTTCGAGATAATTCTTCACCCTACTCATCATAAATATTTCACATTTGAGGGAGGAATCAACAGTGTTAACATTGAGCTTCAGATTTTCATTGAAAACCGGATTCCTTCCACCACCATTGATGATTTTGGTGGAGACAGTGTTTTCAGGATCACTGGTGAGGCAAAGCTTAGCATAAACATCTTGCTTGTGGTAAATGCAGATGTTATGAATGTCCCTAGCTTGATGTATGTAAACTTCAAGAACGCCAATGAAGTTCTCTAAGTTAGACACAATTTCTTTCCTGTTGGCTTCAGTTCCCTTAGTTAAGCTACCAGAACGAGCAAAGAAATCAGATTTCTGCTTCTCAGGCTCAGCAATAACAGAGAACTTGAATGGTGAGACAACAGATTGTGGAGAATCCATGGGAAAACCAAGAAATCGAACCTGGAAAAAGCACAAAAAGATCAAATTGAAAATAAGGTCGACCCAAATGAAATTTCTAAACTAGAAAGCAGGAACTTTATCACTCTGAGCTAATCCCCAAATCTCAAAGCTACGAAAGTCGAGCAAAATGAAGGCACTTACGATATTTGGCACAGAAATTTATAGAACAGAGAATTAGAACTTAGAAAACTCCTACTTTTTGGTAAAACTCTTGAGTTGAGACCCAAAATTCAAGGAAAATTCTAAAATGTTTATATGATTAGGACCAAAAAGCCGGCAATGCATCAAACCCCAAGATTGAATCGCTAGCCAAAGCTAAAACAAAAGCCTAAAAACCAGTAAAATGGAAACTTTTAATGATCAACTTCAAAACCCTATCTCCGTACCTTTAAAATTAACAAAATCCGGAGCACGGCACAGCCCCAAATCTAAAACCTAAGTATGCCTGAACTTAAATTTCCAGATTTCCCAAACCCAGAAGCGAAAACACATCCAAAATGAAACTTTTCACATGAACTACTTCACAACCAGAATCCCAACTACAAACAGACAAAATTGAGCTAAAATAACCCCACTCAAAACCCAGAAGGCCAAACCCTAGAAACTGAGACTTTTTTGTTCAAGTGAACTGCTCCAAAACCCCGAAGCTAAAAAGCAAGTAAAGACCGTAAACAGTTATGCCCAGAAATGACCAACTTCCAATAAAGCAACCAGCTTTTTCTACACGGAAACTGGAATCCAAGGAAGACTTAAGCAGTCAAAGCCAAAAAAATACAGTAACCCAGATCATGTCACAATTCTAAAACATCCCACTAAAATTCAAAACAAAAACAAACAAATAAAGTGATCATAAAACAACTAAGATTTCTCTTTTCTTTCTCTCTTTCTCTATTTTATCACCTGCCTGCCTTCCTTTAGCCTTCAAAATCAAAAGAACTGAAAACTCTGTGCTCTAATCCAAGATCCAACCAGTCAGCCACAACTTAGTCCAGTAAACGAGGCTGATTATCGAGCTGTGCAACTGATAAGAATTTGTCAGAATAAAATCTTACTGAGAATTCACTTTAGTCTCGTCGGAAAAAGAGAGAAAGTGTATTGTGTTGTATAATTACGAAAGTACATATGAAATTAATTTTTTTTTTTTGGATTGTGGCGATTGGTATTGATAATAAATAAAACATTTTTAAGATTTTTCCCTTGTTTGGGGTTATAAAACAGATTAGCCTTGGACTCTATGCGACTGCTACAATCAGATACGCCGCCCCACGCTTTTCCTTTGTGTGTGTGGACCAATCAGAAGCACGATGTGTGCGTTTTGTAGGTGGGACATGGAAGACAGAACAACATTATGAGTCTACAACTACTACTATTTGTTTCCACAGTGTGAAAACACTTGTCAATCTTGTCAGGCTCTGTATTTATGTATGGCTTCTCTTTGTTGATGTACTAACTTTGGTTTGGTTCATTAATTTAGATTTTAACACTCAACATGTACATGTTAAAAATTACAAATCAAGATTATCTTAACAAAAGAGAAACAAATTTGTGAATGAAAATTATTGATGAAGAATAAAAATTGGTATGTTACATAAATGAAGCTTTACAACTCCATAGTCACAGAGCAAAACTACTTAGATGGGAAATTGAAACAACCATTTCAGGACCATCACTTCCGGTTGAATTTTGCAGGCCAAAAGTAAATAAGATTAGATTATCCTATTTGATGTATATAATAAATTGTCGGTATGTATAAGATTAAGGTTGGCGTGATTTTTGTACAATTTTAAAATTGCCATGATAAAATTATTAAATACAAATATAAGTAAAAAAGTGAGTAATCTTTGTTTAAAATTAGTCATTATCAAATACTTTTTTTTTTAAGTGTTGTTTGTTTAGTAAGATTAGTTTGTGTTCTGTTGCTATAAGAATAGAATATTAATTGGTTTTTGAATAAACAATAGGCAAATGGAGATGTGTGGCTCGAAAGAGTCAATTATTAGGTGGATTTAGACAATTCCAACTTTCTTTTAAGACAAATAACAATTATGTAAATCTTTAACCAACTAATAGAAGAATCCAATTGAAGGGAAGTAATAGCAAAAGAAAACAAATACATATATAGCTATGTTGTGAGATGACTTGTCTAATATTATTGATAGTATAAATACTAATTAAAAAGAAAATTTGTAGATATGAATGATTTGTGTACAGTCAGAAAATGTAATTGAAACCTGTAATTGCGCCGTGACTTAAGGGCAATCAACAAAATCGATCATAAT
>JAXCLQ010000005.1:8945640-8973874 GCA_035584115.1 Cedrela odorata | reverse complement strand
TTAGTTGGTCTGCCTTTGGTTAAAAATGCATTGGCTGGTTACAATGTTTCGATCTTGTCATATGGGCAGGTATTCCTTCATGACTATATGATCTAAGTTTAGCCGTTTCACCAACATTAAATACAAATTTGAAGTGATTATGTATGTGCAAGTATGTAAACTTCATTGTTGCAATCTTAACAGACTGGAAGCGGAAAGACCTACACCATGTGGGGTCCGCCAAGTGCCATGGTTGAGGATCCTGCACCCAGAAGTCAGCAAGGAATTGTTCCTCGGATCTTTCAGAAGCTCTTCTCAGAGATTCAGAGAGTATGTTCTGTTGCCCTAACTCTAGTGTCGGTAAGACTAAAGAATTTTGAATGTTGTTCATGACTTTTTTTGGCTTTAATTATTATGTATAGGAGCAAGAGAACTTGGAAGGAAAACAAATCAATTATCAGTGTCGTTGTTCTTTTCTTGAGGTATGTTGGAGTTTTGAAGATTTTTGAGTTTTGTTTGGACTTTTGCTTGGCGTAATATAATGTGTTTCTTGTGTTACTGGTTTGTAGATATACAATGAGCAAATAGGGGATTTACTCGATCCAACACAACGAAACCTTGAGGTGGAGATTTTGTGCACTTTCTTTATATATGATCTCTTTCCTTATTAACCTTTGAGTCTTACTGGTTCGGTCTTAACTGTTCCAGATAAAAGATGACCCCAAACATGGATTTTATGTTGAGAACCTGACAGAAGAGTATGTGACTAGCTATGAGGATGTAACTCAAATTTTGATCAAGGTATGTAAGCAGTGAGAAGTATATATGTTTGCAAGGCCTTTTCACTACGTGCATGGTCCATATCAAGGTTTTCCTTTATGTTCTATGTGGTGAAGTTCTACTTATGTCATGTACAGGGGCTTTCAAGTAGGAAAGTTGGAGCAACCAGCATAAATTCTAAGAGTTCTCGATCCCATATTGTTTTTACATTCATTGTCGAGTCTTGGTGCAAGGTATTACTGAATATTACAGTCAATTGCGGCCATAAATTAAATGATTTTATTTTTTGATGTCCTCTCTTAGTTCCTATGGTATATATAGGGTCACATACATACTCACTTTTGATGCAATGAGATTAAGTAATTTCACATAAACATGCTTTGGATATCATGTCACAGGAAGCCTCATCAAAA
The DNA here is from genome assembly GCA_035584115.1 of Cedrela odorata. NCBI lineage: Eukaryota > Viridiplantae > Streptophyta > Magnoliopsida > Sapindales > Meliaceae > Cedrela > Cedrela odorata. The sequence continues at coordinate 8,972,702 of JAXCLQ010000005.1, read as the reverse complement.
TGTTTCAGTAGTTCAAAAACGAGCAGAATCGGCCTTGTTGACCTTGCTGGTGTAGATAGAAATAATCTTGATGATGTGGGTGGAAAAAGTGCAAAGGAAGGCAAATATGTGAAGAAGTCCTTATCACAACTTGGGTATGGTGGCCTGACTTATCATTTTTACTTATGAGTATGATATTATAAATGTAACAATGTACTTTATCGGTTATACCTTCCTATTACAAGTAGTTGTCACAGATACTTGCATAGTTGTTTTTAGTGACAGCCTTTGGGAAATTATGTGTTTGTTTCATCTTGGTACAGACATTTGGTGAATGCTCTTACAGAGGAAGCTCAACCTAGGAAATCTGAAGATGTTCAATACACAAGTTCCTGTTTAACACATTTACTGCGAGAATCACTTGGTGGCAATGCCAAACTAACAGTAATCTGCAATGTCTCCCCATATAACAAGTATGTTACTGTAACTACTTTTTTTTTCTTTTTCTGCTACTTAAAGAATTTGAGAAATAATTATGTCAAAGGTAAAGGACTTAATAATATGGTGATAGCTGGTAGTTTTACTGAGTGGTTTCGGCACTACTCATTGGATTAGTCTGGGGTATGCTAAGAGAGGCTTTAACCACTAGGCATTTTCATGATCCAAGTACAGTTACATAAGCTGCATATAATGTATGGCTCTATGAGACATCAAATCCATCCTAATTTTGATGTTATCGTCATCAGAAGACATCTTTTTGTGACACAGGATATGTAGTAGGATAAATAGTTTTTATTCTCCTAAAATTGTGCTTTAGATATCTGGTGTCATTTGCTTGTGCTTGTTGAATGCAGAGATATTGGTGAAATATTGAGCAGCATCAGATTTGGACAACGGGTTAAATCCATAAGAAACAATCCAGTAATAAATGAAATATCTGAGGATCATGTTAATGATTTGAGTGACCAGATTCGTCAACTAAAGGTATTAATTCATCTGCAGGAGTTGCAATGCATTTCCAATTTAGTTTTGAAGTTAATGATCATCAGGTGTATATGTGTATCATTTTGGTTGCAGGAAGAACTTATAAGAGCGAAGTCTGATGTATCTCACTCTGTTAAAAGTGGATACTTCAAAGGGAGAAATGTACTGGAAAGCCTCAGTCTTAATCAGTTGAGAATAAGCCTTAACCGCTCCTTGATACTACCACGCATAGATAATGAATTGGAGGAAGAGGTCAATGTTGATGAAAATGATATGAAGGAACTCTGTCGGCAGCTAGATAAGTTGCGTAGTTCTTATGAAGAAAGCTCCAGAGACCCATCTGACAACAGAGATTCAGTTCTCTATTCTTCTGTAGAAGAAAGTCATGAAGGGGACTTCACGAGTGAAGATGGCATACATTGTCCAGAAGAAAATGACTTGGAAGAAATTGATCTTCCTCCCATGGAAAACATTACAACATCAGATGACCTTTCAAGTACCCCCAACACTTCAAGAGCCATTAATCATGCATTTAGAAGTAGCATTTCAATCAGCTCATGCCATCGGTCTCCAATTCTCCAAGATCCAACTTTCTCTGAGTCTCCAAAAATTGGGAATATTCAAAGAAAAAGCATAGTCATTTCATCTTCTTCTTTGGCAAGTCAGAACAACTTGTCAGGGAGTCCAAAGTCAGATGTATTACGACAGTCACTTAAACAAAGTGAGAACATCCAATCCTCTTCGCGTTCAAGCAAGGTATTTCCAGGTGCCACGGAATCCTTGGCTGCTAGCCTTCAAAGAGGCATGCAGATTATTGACTCTCACCAGCGGAGCTCAGCATCAAACAGATCTATGGTTGCTTTCTCTTTTGAGCACTTGACATTGAAACCCTCTGTAGAAGCCAATGCTTCTGTTCAAACATCTTCAGGTGGAACATCTGCTGTTTCACTCTGTTCATCTTGCCGACAAAACATAGAAAACAATTCCAACGAGGTTCAGGACAGCTTGAAGACTGTAGCAGTTAAAGAGCAGGTGGCCAGACTAGACTTAATTTATGAATTGTGATAATGTTGCTTTATGTTTACTTTAGGAGACTCACTTGTTCTTTTTATCTATCAGGATGCTGGGAATGATACGGCACAACCAGTAAAGAGAGAGAACGAGCTTGAAAATATATGTAGGAAGCAAGCAGCCAAAATTGAGCAGCTAAACCGTCAGGTGATTTTTTTTTCCTGAATTAATCACGAGACAAATTGTATTTTACGTAATTATTTATAAGAATCTGAATTTCTGCAGATAGAGCAGTCTGAGCGTTGTCAAGGAAGCTATGCTCCTGGTCTCAGGGCTTTGCCAAACGAATCATTTGAGGAGCATCATCTAATGAGGGAAGACAAATGTGATATAAAGGAAGTCCAAGAAGTGATGAATCGTCAGAATGGAAACACTTCCTTTGATATGAATGAGAAGGAAGCACTTCTTAAGGAAATGGAAAATTTGAGGAGCAAGTTGCAGTCATATACTGATGCATCCCCATTCAAGTCTACTGAGAATCTGAGATCTTCTGTGTTGTCACGATCCATTCAACTGCAGAAAAGCATTGATGCCAGTCCAAATACTGCTGACGAACTTGAGAAGGAAAGAAAGAGATGGACAGAAATGGAGAGTGAATGGATTTGTTTAACTGATGATCTAAGAGTTGATCTTGATTCCAGTAGACAGCAAGCAGAGAAAGTTGAAACACAATTGAGATTGGAGAAACAGTGCACTGAGGAGTTGGATGATGCACTTAGTAGAGCTGTGCTTGGGCATGCTAGGATGGTTGAGCACTACGCTGAACTACAAGAGAAGTACAACGACTTGGTTGGACGTCACCGTGCAATCATGGAAGGTATAGCAGAGGTTAAGAGAGCAGCAGCAAAAGCAGGAGCAAAAGGCCATGGATCACGTTTTGCCAAATCCATGGCTGCAGAGCTTTCTGCTCTTAGAGTTGAAAGGGAGAGGGAAAGAGAATTCTTGAAGAAGGAGAACAAGAGCCTTAAAATCCAACTAAGAGACACAGCAGAAGCTGTTCATGCTGCCGGAGAGCTGCTTGTTAGACTAAGAGAAGCTGAACAAGCTGCCTCAGTTGCAGAGGTATTAATAATAATAATAATCCATGTTTCTTCTATTTCAATTCTTATAAAGATTTTTTCTTACTAACATTATAATTTGCAGGGGAACTTTTCCGAAGTTAAGCAAGAGAATGAGAAGTTACAGAAGCAGATTGAGAAGATTAAGAGAAAGCACAAGATGGAGATGATCACCATGAAGCAGTACTTGGCAGAAAGCAGATTACCGGAATCTGCCTTGCAGCCTCTGTATTGCGAGGATTCTGACGTACCACACAGCAGTGCAATCTGGGATTCTGACGTAACACACAACAGTGCAATCCCAGATGATGATCAGGCGTGGAGAGCGGAATTCGGAGCCATATATCAAGTTCCAATATAAGAACAATATAGTAGTATAATTGCAATACTGAGCGTGAATTTACAGAAAAGCACAAGATAATGTTTACCAATCTTGTTCCACTTTGGATTTTATATACTTCGTTTGCCAGAATCTATATGGACCAAGAGTGACAAGCCTGCCTCCAACTGGGAGTCGGGCTGCAGCCACTCTATTTGGTGCAGGAATTAACCAGTGTGTTGTAATATTAAACCAATATGCCATTTCATTCAATAACAAACTCAACAGTACATATCACTGGGCCTAGCGAATGCGGTATACCCAGTTCTACAAGTAGTTATTCAAAATATCATGCATAAATAATCCAATTTGCTAATCAATTAAGTAGACCTTGGAACTTCAAATGAATTTCTAGTGATATGTACTGTTGAGTGTAAAGTTACAAAACATACTTATTGACTTGAATTTTATAGCTTTCACAATTGTTTTCTCTTAAAGGTTGCATTGACCGTTTGATTTAACAGAACGGGATACTGTAAACTCAACAATATTGTCTATACCAAAAAGTGAAAGATATCTTTTCTGCCTCTCAAGCAAAAAATAATTTCCTTCAGATTTAAATGCATGTACACAAGTTTAATGTTAATCCTTTCTCTATCCACATGACATACACATCAAACACATAATCACAATATCCATCGTGCATGAAAGCCATACGAATAGAATCATATGTGAAAGCATTGATGGTACAGAGACTGATTGTTTTGTTCTTTAGGCGGAATTGTATTTATGTTACCAGTTACTCTCCATTTTAGGTTAGAATATCAATAAGATGATTATGCAAGCATTGTGGGTACTTTATTTCTGTCAAGTGTTGCTAATGATTGCAACTGCATGCAAGTTGTGGAATGACAATGAACAAGTTATGATTAACTTCATCGAAGTCTATATACATCCCAATTTGCCCACAAATTTAACAATGAGAATCTGCAACCTAATTCCTTAATCATGATGAAATAATATATTTACTAATACAAACTATTTTGAGAAATTACAATGTTTCTGATAACCTAAAGTCACTACTTTAAAGAAAATGGGGGAAAAAAGGGCATTGATTTCAACAAATATCCATATTTGATTTTTCAGCCCATAAGTCTCTCTCCCTCTCCTTTTTTCCCCCCTCAATAGTAGTCTAAAAGCTCTTGTAGAATAGTAGAAATAAGAGAATGAATAAACCTGAAGCAGAAACAAGTCAGATTACTAAGAAAGTTCAAATCCAGCGTTGGAACTGATTGCATATAGAAGTTTTGCTCTCAAAGTGCTTGATCGTTTGTATGTTGGAAGCTGCAAACACCCAACAAAGCAAGAAAACATGCACAAGATGTAAGATGAGAAATGTCAGTGACAATCTGAAATATTGATATTCTTTTTCCCAATCTTTGAAATACATATCATGGATCAAGTACCTTGAGAGTATTGTAGCATGTCGAAGCTGATGGAAGCCGATCCACGTCCTGTCCTCCAATGACTGCCCAAAGGGAGGAATCACATGCAACCTGAATAATCCAACCGAACTCGATATTATATTCATAGTAGCATATGTACAAGGAATTTTAATGCGGGGAGTAATTCATATCCCAGAGAGGCATAAAGAGGAACAAGATAGTAGACATTTTAAGAAATAAACCCTAAACCATAAAGATGTAAGATCAAGAGCATAACTTATGAATAGTAAAGGATGGTTGTAAATATTTGAATCCAAGTAATGGAGCTCGAGAACAACTTGTCACAAATTTAAGCAGCATACAACGTTCTTTTGGTACAAATCCTTCAACAACCTGCATCACATAGTCGGTCAGAAAAAATCAATGGAAACTGTGAATCCACAATGAATTTTAAAGTAAATATCCTCAATTGAACAGAATGTTCAAATCTGTAGCATCGGATGATAGGACTTTACAGAATAAATTAGGAAAATCAAATTTTAAGGATGGTAAAATTGTATTCCTGAACATTCTTTTCTTTTAAAAAAAGGAGTCTCCATGTAAAAATTACTAATAGATGTAAAGGCTATATAAAGTTAAAATGATTCATCAATTTGGAAGATGTTGGTGGCACAGAAGTTGAATTAATTCATGCTAGTGCCTGACATAGGGAAACACATTTTTTTTCTTTTTTCTTGTCGGTGAGGGTTTGAAAAGAAGCCCATACATAAGAAGAATTGGGTTATTTATCTTCCATATAGGGAGTTCAATACCTCCCAAAACAGTTTAATAGTCCGACTTTCTTCAGAATAGCCACCACTGTATCGCGTATTATTTCTCAAATCCTCTACATCAATGTCATGCTTTCCGCCTGAAAGTAACTGCACAAGGCAATCTGGATCAGCATTTGACCATCAGACAACATGATGTAAGAAAACCATTCAAACAAAATTCAGCACCACCACGAGAAAGTCCTAAAATATGAGGAAATATGATCCCTGTACCATTCCCATTAAATTCAGAATTAATAGAACAATGCCAATGCTCAAAGATGATAGCATTCTGATCTCTGGTTCAAAAAACTCTTTACATTTGGAAACTGGGCCACCAAAAAGTCCATATTTTCAATTCATTTTGCCAACTTACCCTGTGAACTACAACAACTATTTCGTTACCCAAAGTTGCCTACATACTTGAAAGCTTTAAAACGCCATAACAGACCCATTATTAGAAGTGTATATGTAGTTTCATCAGTAAACACAATTGGAGACAATAACATAAGGTTAGAAAAATTACGGTGATCTTTCTGAAGAGAAAAAAGGCAACTTAAGGAATATATTTCTTTATGTTTGAATTATCTCTAAAGTAACTACAATTGATAAAACTGATATAGCAGAACATGTTTAGCTTCTTCATCAGTTAACAGTTACATTTCTTTATTAACACTCAACAAAATGCGCAGCACACTATTCAAAAGACACAAACTATTCCTCTTAGCTTCCATCTATGACGTCACAATTACATTGACTACACAAATGAATGACAAGTGAGGCAACCTGTTTCAATTTTATTTATGAGCAGCAATAACCAACAGTTAGATGTCACTAACCACCCACAAACACACCGGATAAAAATAAACAAATAAAAAAAAAGCTAAATGCACATCATGGAAAAACCTGATTGAATTCACTAGCATTAAATAATTTCAACCAAGATGGAGATATGAGATCAGTTAACCCTCTGTAAAATGCATTTGAGAAGGGCAGAATCTGCAATTCAACATAAAAAACAAGGTAATTGTTATTACACAAGATGATGTAGTTCTGTGTCCAACACCTAAAAGAAAAGGAACTATTTCCAAAATTTAAAAAAAAAAAAAGAAAGATTACATACCTGTCGATTAAGTTTATAATCTGCCATTGCATGAACATACTGCATCTTGTTCTCATTAGTTACACAAGTATCCTTGCCACCAGGTTTCAGCTCAATAACATGCAGTTTACCGAATGATTCTTCTGTAACTGTGAAATCCAGGCACAGTTCCTTGACATCACCATCATAATGCTGTAGAAATAAAACCCCTTAAATGTCAAAATGTTACCAACTTGGGATAATAGATGCCATAAATTCACAATCACCAAAGTTATAGGGTCCAAAAATAGACCCCAATTTCAAACATGGTGAACTCATAAGAATAATTGTGGGACTATTGATTTTCTAGAGAAAAAAAACCCACAATAAGAGAAGAAGAACTACAATATTTTTCCCACATGCTAGAAGAAATACCACGAACTCCTTGAAGGAGCAAGCTACAGTTTGTCAATATCTAAATTCCCCTATCATTCTTTCAGTCTCTGACTTCATCCAGCTGATTCAAGCTAAAACAAAATTCTCATCTCAATTATTCAATCCCCTCATGCATATAATGTAATGTTATTTTCATCTGCTACTGAGAAGAAATTAACACATATCTTCTCATTGACATTTTCAATTGTCCAATTTATATTTATATATATATATATATATATATATAAACCCAGCAACCTTTTCACATTATCACTAATAGGCTACTTCCAAGACTCCTATTAAACATGCAAATTTCTAGTGCCAGCTTCTCTAGTCACAGCATTCATCACATTCAACATTTCCTATTAATGCATTCTAGTTGCCCAGCAATCAACTCCAAATGCAAAGCAGTCTCATTCTCCTGTGAAAATTGAATTACTACCATAACTTGATCAGTGTCACATATCAGTAACATCATCAGTATCGCAAATGGACTAGTAATGCTATAGCAAGGAATTGACAAATAGGGAACATAAAAAATAAATAAATACATATAGTGTTATTCACAAAGGTTTACCTTAACATACATTACATTCCTGTAGAGCTCTGGATCAAGTGTTGACAATTCGTCAAGAAAGCTATATCGGCCTAACAGCTTTTGCACAAAAACATGTGAAAAGGCATAATCCAGTAATATTCCTTCATAAAGTGCTTTACCAACAACTCTTCCAAGGAACTCAAACATTTGGATACCATTCTCTAGATATCGTGCAGCAGCATTGGGGACTAGAAGTCTGTCTGGAGTTGAGGTTTGGGAGAATAGCCCATACCTTAAACAATAACATAACGAATAAAAAATTTATAAATAACAAATATATGTATTTTGGAGGAGCACATGACAAGACATGCATAAATAACTTAAATATCATCTCAAACTTACTCGGGAGCAAAAGCTGATTTTGATATATCGGTTAAAAACTCTTTTGATAATCCACCATAGTCCAGGCCAGCCTCAGGAAGGCCACATTCACTAACAAATGAAACGTGAATGGATGACTTTAACCTTGATCCAAGGGAATTTAATTGTTGAAAACCATCTTCAACAATATGACCCCGGCGAACTACTATCTCAATGGATCGTGAACCAGGTCCCGCCACTTCACCAGCCATTTTTCGAGAGACCTTATCCATACTAATGAACTCTCGGAACATCTCAACTCTACCAAGACAGAAACTATGTCAAAAACACTTTTTGGCTAGGTTAAACAATACTAAAACTAGCTATATTATCTCTAAATGAGTCAGAAAGTTTCAAAAACCATTCAATATAAAAGAATATCTAGAAGTTACTTTTTACTTTCAAGACAATCCCAGTTTCTTTGTAGCATTAAATAACATGCACAAATCTCAAAGTTAAAATGCCACAAAAAGGTGATGAAGCAGCTAACAATGTAAAACTAATAACGGTAACAAGCCAAAAAAAAAGGGTTGATTAATGGATTTCATAAGTCAATCCAAAAAACCTTTCTTGCAACAAGCCAAAAAAAAAGGTTGATTAATGGATTTCATAAGTCAATCAAAAAAACCTTTCTTGTAACAAGCCATAAAAAAAAAAAGGTTGATTAATGGATTTCACAAGTCAATCAAAAAAACCTTTCTTCAAGAAAGGAACTTGAGCTAAAACCTTGACTTTACAGGAATAGGGAAAAAATGCTGGAGAAGAAATGTGATTATAGCAAGGGGGAAAAAAAAAGACAAGTAATCCCATAAATTGAGAAAGGATGCTAACCTTTCTTCAAATGGAAAGACATGGGGCATCGTGGTGACCACGGAACCCATGCTAGAAGAAATTATGGCGTCATCTGATCTCATATTAGCTGACAAAACTTCATGAGTTCTAGCTGCAACTGCAATTGGAGGCCGGTTTTTTCTAGCAGGCGAAAGCCACAAAACAGGGGGGCAAAACTGGTGCCTGCAGTCTCTTTCATACATCAAGTACAAGCATCTAATTGCAGAATCCATTAAGGATCTGTTCTGATGACCCGTATCATGGTTTAAGCCATTATACACCAGTGTATTGAGCACTGATGCAATTCTTCGCTGCTGCTCCAGCGTGAATGGAACCTGCTCATGTCACAAAATGTTCAAAATAAATATCATTCACAAACTCCAAATGGTCAGAAAAACCCATGATCAGTTTACCTGTTTTTCATAGAATTCTATGTCATCAAGTACCAGCAGCAAGTGTGAATAGGTGGCACAGAAGAGATGAAGCAGACATGACATATCTTTTGAAATTCCTTGTGGACCATGCCTCAAAGGTTCTATATTCCAAAAATCAGAAGATTCCTCATCTACCTGGGCTGGCTTAGGTTGACCATTAACAATATCCGTATCAACCCCTGCCTGTGACTTGCCAGTGAATTTATGTAATGCATTGAACAATTTATTAGCTCCATCCTTACTGGTTTGTTTTTGTCTTTTCTCCAAAACATCTTTTTTTTTCACTGAACTTTTACTAGTGCTAGGTGAATTATCTTCAGTAAAGAGACCTTTTCCATGGAAAAGAGAATTGTCCAATTCTCCCCATAGATTGACAAGGTATCCAGGAGTAAAAGATAGCAAGTTAAGGACAGGCAATGATCCAACCACAGGATTGAACACTGAAAATATTCTAAGCATATAAGAGTAAAAATATGCAATATTGAGTGACTCCAACTTCCCCACATATTTTTGAGTCTTTGCTGGCAGAGTCTCAGCCCCATGGAAACTAGCACCGATTTTTGCAATTTCCAGCAGCTTTATAAGATGCCACTGCTGACAGACAGGTTTGAACAGGTCCATGTATGTCATATTTAAGGACCCACAAATTGTCTCATTCTCATATGAAACCGCATCCATGTCTGCTGCAGATATTTCAACATTATCTTGATTCTTTTTGATCCAACCAACATTGTCAAGGCAAGCTAATAAATTTTCTGCAAGAGTAATAACAACCAGGACATAGGATGAATAGTCCAGAGAATCCACAAAGTCATTCTCACTCCTCGTGGCTAGACATATGATGTTTGCAAGAGCCCAACCAACTGGTGGAATTGCTTTGTAAGAACAGTGGGTTTCCAACCGATCAATCTCCAACATCTTCGACAAGATCTGATCTTTCAGAATCTGCCATCACCTGCCACAGTTTGATAAGTCTCCATATGTTTTGAATTGTATAAAAGTATAGAAAGTTGCATTGAAGAGAAAACTAGAATCATAGAAACTCAAGGAATTACTACTAGAAGACATACGCTATCAAGCTTCAATTTCTTCAGGACAAATATACATATAAATGAACATAATGGAAGCAATTTCATAAAAAAAAAAAAAAAATGAAATGCTTACACATATTGATCTATTCCTGTTGATTGTGTTCATTTGATTATTGAATTACCACTATGACATCCTTGTCCACATATACCTTGGCCACAATTCTCAATCTCATTTAAAAAAAGAAAAGAGATCATAACTTTGTCAAGCATTTACAAAAAGTTCTCTAGTTTTTTAGCAGTAATAAAAAAAAAAAAGTATTTAAACAAGATCAAGTGTAGTAGTGATTGCTAATCGAGATCATCTTTCTTGCAGCATTTATAGGTTAGACCAGCAAAAGGCTAATGTTAAATTCCATCCTACAAATGAGGAAGCTAGCAATTAAATATGGATAGCTATTACTATGACTGCAATATACAATATCTTAATGTAAGTGTAAAACCATGTCAAAAACTCTGAAGCATATGAACAAATGCCAATTCAGCTGCAAAAAAGCAGCATCTATTGCTAAGATATAGTATGCATCTTATCAATTGCATGTGCAACCATGAGAAAATGTTTTAGGAGAACTGTACATAGTGAAGAAATCGTTAAAGAATCAAATTTAATGAGCCTTACCAGAAAAATCTGGAGGCATGGTGACAAAATAGACTTATGCTTCAGAGCTGGCAAAAGAACAGCTGGCAGACGTTGAACAAGCCAAGGAATTGTTAGTAGATACAAGCAGTATTGCTCAGATGCAAAATGCACATCCACCTGACCAGTGCCAGTAATGTCAAAGTTCGTCATATGAAATGGCCTTAGAGCTAAAGTTACTACACTTGCAGTAATCATGAAGCTGTCATCTGTCTGGACAGCACTGTTTATTTGAGAAGAAAATGAAACATCTAATTTTTTGATGTATCTCCTAATAGATATGTAAAGGCCACTAGTACAACTTCCCATAAACCAAACTAAATCCTTCACAACCATATCTGCATCCTGAAGAGAATCATTACTGATACTTTTCCACCCCTTCACATCCGTTAATACAACAAAAAGACGCAATGCAATAGAGGTCAGAACAACTATACATTGACCCCCTGGATGTGATTTATCACACTCTGCAAGAATAAATGAGCAGAGAGAAATCAGTTTCTTTGCTTGGTAAGTCCATGTTTTTCTCTCTTGAAGTGTACCTGTTGCCAGCGAGCAAAAATTCTTCCTGCAATCTGAGTGTGAAACATATGATTAACAACATGGTCATTTATCAAAGGGATGTCATTAAATAAATATGAAAGACTAAAAATGCATCATATAAAGCAGGCACTTCAAAGGAACAAAAAGTTAATAGAAACATTATGCAGTTGAAGGCTCTGTGGTTTTCTTCCCCAGTTTCCTCTTATATTGGTTGTCCCTCTCTTTTTTGTTCCCAGTATTCCTTCTTCAGGAGGCAATGCAAGGTTCAAGAACACATTTCATAGAATTAATGAAGCTTTCACCTCAAATATTTTTTTTAAAAGAAGTAAAACGATACTTTTGTTTTTACTTCTATTTTTTGGTTTCAAATAGTTTCCATGAAAGAAGTACGATAAGGAAGATAATCAATGAGGGGAAGTTGAGGAAGTAAACGACCGGTGATTGCAGAAAACTCCTTGACCAGAAAGCACCTGGTATACAAGTTATTATGCTAATTTCTAACCAATTACTATTATTACATGAGAAAAATATTTTGAGAAACAAATAAGTAAAGAGGCAAATATCTAGCTTCATAACTTCTAAAAAATATGGGGTTACCAAAAAAAAACCTTAGGACCCATATGAAATAGATAATAGCTCTTTCAAAATTAATCCTCTCTAGTATTCAGGTTGTATTAAGCTAACATTGATATTTTTAATAATTGGTCATAGCATGGCCTTGGGTCAAGCTCTAAGATGCTCTGAGCTTAAGTCTCTTTTTAGTTTCCTCGCTTTAGGGCAACAATACACCTTTTTCTCACACCTTTTAGCAAACCTTAATCCATAATTTTATTACTAGCTTATTTTCACTGATTAACCAACCTTTTTGTTGCTGTTCAAAATTTTTAGCAACCAGCTTCCTCAAGTCCAGCCAACCTCTTGAACTTCAAACCTCAAATTGTTTATTCAAATCCTAATAAATTGGCAAACATGAAACATTTCCTTCCACAATCCAACATTTAAATCTCATTTTTCCAGACATAGTTCACAACCTAATTCCAGGATTTGGACTCCATAGTGGATGGCCAAAAAACAGTTTGAAAGAATGAATACACCTCAAACTAGCTTGAAACTGGAGAGATCATAAGCACCTGATTTACTATTTGACAGAAAAAAAACATGGAGTACAAATTCATTTAACCCATAAACTATTATATCTGTTTGTTCACCATTCTCAAATGACATACAAAAATGATAGATGATGGCTAGTGAAGTTTGAAGACAGAAATATTTTTGAGCTAAGATTTAGAGAACACACATACCACTAGAATTTATGCTATCCAACAGAATTTTAAAGCACTTCTGCATGCAGTCTATTTCTCTTGTTCGAATCTTCTGATGCTGAATTGATAAACGGGTAATAAAGAAAAGAAAAGGTCTTAAAACAATGCTGGAAATCCATGTTCCAGTTATTACACTGGCATGGCAATTCACCACGGTTTCCCATTCTTCTTGAAGCAGAATGGCGACCTTCTTTGTCACATAGTAGCGCCTCCAAACACTCTGAATATGTTAAGAAGCATTGTCATTTTCCCATTTTATGCTAAACCCAGATTTTAAGAGGTACATTAAAAAAAAAATACACACAAAGTTTCAAATGTTGGATCTTTCATAGACTTTCTTAGAACAAATATATATATATATGAAAAAAAAGAGCTCCTAGTCTCCAATTCGTCAACCGGAAAAGTCAAAGATAGTGAAAATAAAACTGCTTTCACTAAAACAAAATATCTCCCTTTGAATTGCTTCCAGAAACTTTTATCAAATATTGAATTATATGAAATTGAGCTAAATTTGCTAGCAAACTTAGCTATTAATTGGTGCAGTGTCAGGACATCAAATTATTTGTACCACAATTAGTGACTTTAAAACTAAGCAAAGTAGCACCCACAAAACAATAAGCAATGAATTCGTTCATATTTAACAATAAGCATTTCGATAAGGTATAGAAGAACCAAAAGTATAATAGTTAAGGAAATGCACCTGAACAAAGATAGCAGAAGCTGTAGCTCGTCTGGCATAGTTACGTAACTCTCTTTGGTGAGAGACCTCCTCTAGTAGCGCCTGCCTCGATATCTCCTTGGCACTCGCACCTCTTAACGATACCTAATCAATCAACAAAACATAAAATAATTATTATTTAAATTTAATCAATGTTCAAAACAGAATTAAGTTAGAAAAATTTGAATCGGATCAAAGAGAAAGAGAGAGTGCCTGATGCTTGCGAGAGGAATCCATGGGAGATCAAACAATGATCATAATCGAAGCTAAACTAGTAACGAACGAGCTAACGAATGAATACGAGGTAGAATCCTTTTCACCCGCTGAGTTCACGAAGTTGATAACCGATAGCGAATTCCTCCTTAAATTAAACAACAACAGTAGCGCAAACCAAAATAACGAATAATAATAGCCTAGGGATCAGTCCTCTACAGTGTAGATCTGCACATATCGAAAATTAAAAGAAAACAAAAATAACCTAATAATTGATCGAGAGAAGAAGAAAGGATGTAAGGAGAGATTTGAGAATGACACAATAGAAGAAGAACAAAGCCTGGCTGGTTCTTGGTATCCTCCGGTATGACCAAGGAGCAAAAGAGAAGACGTGGTTTATTTAGTCTGGAAAGAAAGCAAGAATTGACTAATTAATGACAATAACGTAAGGAATAAGTGCAAATAATTAAAAAGCTAATGGCTAATAATTTTGACATTAAGATTGTGTTATAAATATAAATAAATGTAATTTTATAAAATTTTAATCATTTATATTATATTTATTATATTATATTATATATAAAAAAAATCAAATTATAGTATCCGTATTTGATCCGACCCGATATCCAAACCCAAACACAAACCAATGCTCTATATATCGGGTTTGTTTTTATTTAAATATCCTTCAAAAATTAAAAAAAAAAAATATTTACACAAAGAAAACCAGTTTCTTCTCTATTATTTATGGTAAATTTTAATTTAAAATAATCGGTACATTGTACAAGACCGATGAAATTACATAGAATCGTCTTATCTTGTAATGTTAACATTTTGAGTAAAAAGGTTTTATAATTAATTTATAAAATATTTAGGATAATTATGTAAAAATGTATGAATCAAAGGATTTATATGAAATATACCTATTTTCAATTTCAAGGCTGGTGGATTGGGTACAAATCGCACCTGTTTATCATATAGGAACAAAAGGGGAGATTTTCACACTCCCTTGCATTACCAGCCTCTGTTTACAGCGGTCTTCATTTTTTTTATAGAATCAATAGCGGAGCAACATGGCCGCGGTGGATTCTTCTTCCAACGTTAACAATGACAACGACGATATCGAAACTAACCCTATCCCGAACCCTAATTTATCCAAATCTGTAGTCTCTGTTCCCTCCGGTTCTCCCATGGTGTGCCTCGTCCAATTCGCTAGTGATTCCTTTGCCGGAGCCTTTATGGGCTCCATCTTCGGCTTCGGTATGTGTAATTTTGCTTATACATGTATATATGATGTGCCCTTTTCTTTATTCCTTGATTTTATGCGTTGGATGTTGGGTTTTGTTGTTTTGTATATTTTGATTTTGAATTGAAATGTATCGTAAAGCTTTGAAAATTTGGGTTGCTGTTAATTAAGTTGTTTGTAATGGTGCTAGTGGTTGATTGGTGATTTTTCCTCTGTTTTTAGTGTATTATGTTGTAATGTTGCTTGTTTATCGTATAAGCTACTGTCTTTTAGACTTGTAATTCGATTATTTTAATGTTGTTTACTTCGAGATTATACTGGCTTTAATTAATATACAGAGTATTGTGGAGTAAATTTGTGTTAGTGATTGGATAAAAAGAGTGAACCGGTTTGGTACTGGTGAATTTTAGGGCAATTTTGCTGCCACCTCAATAGAGGAGCCCAAAACTTTTGATTGTATACCTTCGACACACAAAAATACATGACTGTTGGAGCCAGATCAGAAAGTAGTTGTATTTTGCCATCACGTTCCTATCTCCTGTCCTTTAGTTTGTCCTTGAAGATATTTGATTTATTTTTTCATGGTTTTTAGAACAAGCTTATTAGTTAAGCAAGAGATACTCACATACTCTTGTTACACACATTCTGCCCGAGACAGTTGGGAAGAGGATGAGAATGCTTGGATGACACATAAATTGGTGATTTAGTTTGCCTTGGAAGATGTAAAACATTGCAGTAGACTTGATGCCCTTCCTGATACCTCTGTAGAGAGTGAATAAAAGCAGTGAGAATGAATTTTAAGTTATTGATTAATTTATATATGTACATTTCATGCAACGGGTTGTCACAGTTTGTTACATTAGTGTCTATGGTAGATGTTGAAATGGGAGTGTAGTCTCTAGATTTTACCTTACAACGCATGCATTAAGAACTAAGATGAAGTTCTTATCATAAAAGAACTAGGAATATGTTGTTTATTTATGTTTGTTACCTTTAAATCTTAACCTGCAATTAATTATACTGTAAGAAAAACCTCCTCTCTCTCTTTCTCTCTCTCTCTCTCTCTTTCATGTGTCTATAATTGCTTGATGTCAACCAAACTTGTCATGCTCTTTGTGAGAACGTCTTACATTTTGTTGAGAATGTCTTGCTTGAGAGGGATTTACATGGACTTTCACAGGTTCGGGATTGTTAAAAAAGAAAGGTTTCAGAGGATCCGTCGGAGAGGCAGGATCTCATGCCAAGGTATGTGAACTTTCAGGGTTTTGTCTATCAAAACAAGAGATGGGCAACAGGAATTAGGTGGATTCCATAGTTTTGCTGTAATTTGGTGAACTAAACAGAATGGTGGAGGTTTCTGCTCTTTTATCAGTGTACTGTGCTTTTTTACTACCTAACCAACAAATCTCACATATCTATAATTTTCCTCATTAGACATTTGCAGTTTTGTCGGGAGTACATGGTCTGGTTGCTTGCTTCTTAAAGAGGCTACGAGGGAAAGATGATGGTATGGCATATCAACCATATAATATGTTGATTTTTTATTTATTATGGATTTAGGTTATAATGATTGTTTTTTCTTTTCAGTTATAAATGCAGGAGTAGCTGGATGTTGTACAGGTCTTGCTCTAAGTTTTCCTGGTAATCAATATCTCAGTTAATGCATTCGTTTAACACTTCAAGAAGTTCATTGTACTAGTATTTCCCCACAATGCCAGGTCCCCGTTAAATAAAATAATACTGCATGTGTTTGAGGTGTTTTTCTGTGTTCATTTTTCTCTGGCCATGCAACACTCTATTTACTTATTTGAAAATTTTTTTATATATTTGAAAGATAATTTAATTTGTGTATGTATCCAGCATGTTTACATGCATCTTGTCACAATTAACTTATTTGCTTATAGTAGAACTTCTTCTTGGCATACTGTACTAACTTATTCATTGCCATAGACTTTTGAAGTTATTACTGTGATCTTGATCGTTTTACATCAGCTGAAGTTTTATGTATAGTTGAAACAGAACCTTTAATGTGTAGTGGTTGGCAAGTTCATATGTGTGTCATTTGCTTGCTTACGCAGGTTCACCTACAGCGCTGTTACAGAGCTGTCTCACATTGGGAGCATTCTCCTTCATCATGGAAGGGTTAAACAAACAGCAGCCAGCGCTGGCACATTCATTTTCTGTGCGAAACAGAAGTGGGCAGTTCAAGGCTCCCCTTTCCCTGACACTCCCTCTTCCCGACGAACTGAAAGGTGCTTTCTCTTCTTTCTGCAAGTCCTTGAGAAAACCCAATGAAAATGGTGTTCGTACTGCCCGTTGATCCAACTTGGGCACACCAATTATGTTTTTCAGTCTTATCTTAGATTTTGCCGCCTTCTATGTAAATTAATCTTCAGTTGAGATTCTGAAGCTTGTTGCAAGAAATTATGAAATTGTTTCTTGTTTTGCTTGATATTATTAGCTAACTGAATGTGGCTGCTCATACCATCATGACTGTGCCGCCTCTTGTTGTTTCATTTTCGGTTTGGGAAAGGTTTCAGGCGGACCTTTGGTGGATACACTAAACTACGAGGGTTTTCCAACAATGATAATTATTCACCAATATTTAATTTGTCCAAAGATGAGGCTTGTTTCTCATTAATTAGTGTTATAATTATATGTTCATTCGAAAAAAAATTGTTTTTCTAATTATATAAACCGTGATTTACCCTACTAAATATATTTTAGTTAAAAAATGATTATTTGTTAGTTAAAATAAAGTAATTAGGTACGTTTTCTCTATAAATGTATTAAATTTAGAGCAAAGCGAGAGATTTGATGGGCGTGAGTTAAATCTCAAATCTTTTGTACCATAAAATTTTGCCGCTTGTTAAATCAAGGAGTAGTAGCACCCACCAAATATAATTATTTCTTAACGTGCAAACTTGTATTTACTCACTCAAATCTCGTAAGAGACATGCCCTACTAATGAAGCTGCCATCCATTATAGTTAATACAATTAGGAAGAGAATATGTCTTTACTGCAGAAATGGAAATGAAAATCTTCTGAAGCTGCTGTGTGAATGTATCCAGAAGGAAAATTAACGAAAGAATAAAGATTTGCATGGGAAGTCTGTGTCTTAAGAGCAGAAAAATCTAAAGGATAATATATGGTAGCTCGAAAGCTTCTCAAGCAGAAACCGTTCAGCTTCAATTTATTGCAAATTCAAAGAAGATCCGGGATGCAACTCTATAAATACATAGCGTATTCTCATAGCCACCATTAGCACAAGAAAGCCCCTTGAAAGTGCACTTTAGCGAACTTTTCTCTTTGGCCAAACAATATCCTTATTTTCGATTGTGAGCAGCAAGATGTTTTCTTCAAACACCAATGCACAAATGGTTAGACTGTAATATCTATATTGTTCTTCATTTTTATCTGTCTACTGTTTCTTGTTTTTTAATCTTCGAGTCTTCTTTTAATCCCTGTTAGATTAATATGTTGTATGTCTATTTATAAATGCAGACTTGCGGCCTGAAAGTCAACACCGATGATCCTGAATGGTATAAATCAATGACCAAGGTTTTGAAGAAAATCAAGGGTATTTTTCAGACGCATATACCATCTTCGTTTATGTTGTCTTGATGAATTAATATTTAGATACTCCGATACTGGTCGTTTAAGAATTCAGAAGATAAATGACTTGTCGTTTATATGTTCTATAGCTAAACGACTCGTCGTTAACGCGCGGAACAAGCTGTTGTTTGTCATTTTGACTTCATGTTGATTTATGTGTGTCTCATTTTTCAGGAGCTTCATACACCATAGACGTAGAAGAAGGAATGGCTTACATTACGGGTAGAGTAAACCCAACCAAACTTCTGAGGAAGCTACAATCAGGAAAATATGCAGATCTGTGCTGGGTCAGTGCTGGAAACCAAATCACTTATGGCGATGGTTATTATCAAGGAATGCAACCCCACCGTCTTAATGCACGCCAACCACAACCAGGCTACTGGCAAAACAACCATTACGATCATCCCATGCATCATTACTATCCGCCGCAGAGGATAGCCATGGCAGCTGCTTACTCATATCATCATAATAATTATGAACCTTATGGTTTTTGGGATAGAAGCATGCATCGCTGGGTTTAGAAATTTTCTTATACATTAGAGAACAACGAAATCTGTTTTCTTCTTCGTTTCAATAATCCCTTAAGAGGGCTTCAAGGATAGGTGCAGGTATATTTGTAGATGCGCCATCTATTTTGATTTGTAAAACCTACATATCCTCGTTTTAATTGGGTTTGTAGGTCTGAATTTGGACGTATTATATTGGAATTAATAAAATTTCTCGATTAAATTAATTTGCAACTAGTATAGTGTTTCATCATGGTCAGTTTTCTCTTTAATTTTACGCAGTTGCAGTCTTGCTCTAGGTCTTTGAGCACCGGGTAGGCTCAACCCATGAAGAAATGAAAGACATGTATAAGAACAATAATTTAAGCCATCATCCAGAGCGTCTACATGCATTACTTAAAATTGTTTTTCTTTTTCTTTCAGGTTTAATAGATTGTACTTTTTCTTTTTAATGTGGGTCATAGGTTAATTGTTATATGGTTAAATTTGATGATATTAGCAATTGATGATCAAATCAGACTCTGCTACCTCACATAACTGATATGGTAAGTTCATGGGGACAGAGTACAACATATTGAAATCCGGTTTTAAAGCCAAATGCAGTTAACCATTTAAACTCTTCCATGATTCCTGTGGTGTAGATCTAGAAATGGAAAATGAATCTGTCCGTAATCAAGCAAATACTCTAGCAAACTTAATTACCTTTTAATTTTCAGGGTATTTGATGCTTGATTTATTTTCTTTTATTTAGCTATCCTATCAATTCCAATGGAAAATTCTAAACCTTCTTAATCAAAACCTGAACCTTAAGAATTAATTTACATCACCAAGAAATGGGATATGAACTAGATAACATATTACCAAATTATACCACCACCATCTTCGGAAAATTTTTTTTTATCAACAGTTCTTCTTGGTTTTAGAAGAACAAAACAGACCTTCTCAAATGGCCCCATCATCCCCTGGATTCATGGCAACACTAGCTAAATTATTTATCCTCAATTCCGTTTTCTTTTTTCTAATTTGTTTCACTCCTTTGGCTCTCTTATTTATAGTATTGATCTCCTTGTAGACTTGTGCTTTGACCGTAGACACTAGGTAAAATGTTTTGCAGCTTATTGACATTGCCAGTTGAAAAATAACTTCTCTTTACTATTTATAGAGATATTAGAGACGATAATCATTGCAAATTTGAATGGTGAATGTTTCATTCTAGAGCAATGGCAGAACATCCTTCCGTAGATTTCAAGATGAATCATTGTACCTTTTTCTATTTTATGTCAGCAGGACGGAAAGAAATCTCGCGACAAATCATTTTGCTCATGAACTTTGCAAGTCTTTAAGGAACTGTTCCATGTGTACTTGTCCTCTTAGTTTCATGCCCGCCTTCGTCACTATAAGGGAGGTAATAGAATTTTGCCAAGCAGGATAAAGCTTCTGAGTTATTGCCACAGATCTTCCATAATGATGCAACCTCATCTTTGGCCACAGAACCCCAATGCACACAATCACCAAGAAAATCTAAAAGCTTCAGATAAAATGAGGGGTAGTTCATGACACGAAAAGGTACTGGGAGCTTCGACCCAATCCCTTTCAGCTGAATTAATGCTAGAATCTCAAACATTCCATCTAGAGTACCAATCCCACCAGGAAGAGCAACTAAAGCATTCCTTTCGGAGCTAACATTTCTAACGGCACAATCAACCAGTCCATGCTTACGTGCAGAGAAAAACCAGCATTTTGTCTCAAGTATTCATGCAACTCAGAAACCTTAAAGATAAGTGTTAATAAAATATTTTAGCACTGGTCATATATACCTGCACGTAAGCTAACATGAATAGTAATTTGTTATCGACAAAGCCAGTTCTTATAAGTACCCATGCTACGAGACTAAGAGTTATAGAACGTTCTTGGTTATGTTTCAAAGAACACTATTTTCCAACTTAACAATACTAATCTGTAAACTAAAATCAAACAGGTGTGCGGCCACTTAATTGTCGTGCTACAAGGTTATCTGTACCTGGGTGTTCAAATATAATTTTAGACACTCCAAAGTTTAGTTTGCAGGAAAGAAGAGCATTCGTAACTTCTGCTGTCATGACATAAACTGTCCTCTGACAATCCTTCCTCATACGTAGTTGCAAGACAAATTCACCTCTACCACAATATGCAATATCGACATCCAATTATTGGATGTCTAGCCTGAAGAACATGATACAGATGGATTCATTTCCTGATAAAAACCATCCTTATAAATTGTAACGGTATTTAATACACCGGTATTTATAATTAGGTCTTCCTGAATCCACAATCGGTCATTAAAATCTTTGCTTACCACCATAACTAGCATCCTCCTAAAGTTAAAGATATAGCACAGTTCAAAATGGCTTACATTCATTTGATCAAATTAATAGAGTAACAAAGAAAACAACAAAACTAAAAACCCCACAATTGAAATTTAATTTTTTTTTCCAAGCAAAAGTATATACCAAAAACAAAACTCATTTTTGAGTTTTACGGAAATTGGTTTAATTCATCAATTTTTTTGAAAGTGATATAAGTAATTGTAAATTTGAATTTAGTTTACATGAAATTAGGAATTGCTCACATTAGTACTGAACGCCAATATAATGTTATCAACAAATTATATTATTGTTTATTTAAATATCAGTTGAAATTAAATTAAATTAAATTTAAATGGCTTTGAAAAATTATCAAATGTTTATTATATTTATATATAAATACGGTTGGAGGTTGAGCCTAATTGGATCCCTAGCCCAATCCGACTTTGGTGGGCTTACATTTATCAACCCGAAGCCCAACCCGACTTCCAATTTTCTATGAAACGTTGCCGTTTTTCTGGGAAAATCCACTCAGCTCTTTTGGACTCTTTTACCCCTATATGACAGATTATACAGAGTGATAATGTAGTCATTGCACAAACTAGGGTTTTTGAGACTATAATTAGCTACCACTGCTGCGCCTTTCTTTTCTGCCTCAAACCTGAAATCTTCCATCGAGAGACCGCGGTCGGAGGAACCCTAGAAATCTAACTCTGCCAAAATGGGTATCTCACAAAGATCTCTCTACTTATCCTTGCTCTATTCTCTATCATTGTTAAAAATTTTATTGTTTTTGTTTTAAGTGATTGTTTATAATTGGAAAAATGACGAAGGATGAATTTGTATCTGTTGTTGATAGGTATTTCTCGTGATTCTATGCACAAGAGGCGTGCCACGGGAGGCAAGAAGAAGGCTTGGAGGAAGAAGAGAAAGTATGTTCATTTTTCTTTCTTTTTCTTTTAATTGAAAGTTTGAATTGTTAACCGTTTGTATTCATATTTGTTTCTTTGTTTTCAATGTGTTTTATTTCTTAACAAACCTTGAAATTTCTGTAGTTTTCAGAAGCCGTGAACAGTTAAAGATTTGATTTTGATATCAAGTTAATGTCTCTGTTTTCTTAGTACAAATGGTTATATCTCGTATAACCGTGATTGTTGTTTCCGAATATCCCATAACTTGATGATTTGTCTTACTTTTCGTGAATTAAAGCCTAAAAACACAATCTATCAAATCGTTTTGTTCGGTAGTGGATATTTTGTTATACTGGCAAATGGGATTTAACGTATGATGTGCTTTATATGTATGGATTAGAGAGTGGGGGAAAAGGAATCTAGATATGTTCAACTCCTTCGACACAATTAAGTTATTGTTGTTGCCTTTAGTGTGCCAATTGATTTGTTTGCTTTTCCTGTTGAATAAAGGTATGAGCTCGGAAGACAACCTGCAATGACAAAATTGTCAAGCAACAAGACAGTTAGGCGAGTTAGGGTTCGTGGAGGAAATGTCAAGTGGCGCGCCCTGAGACTTGACACAGGAAACTACTCGTGGGGAAGCGAGGCTGTGACTCGTAAGACCAGAATTCTTGATGTGGTGTACAATGCTTCTAACAATGAGTTGGTTCGAACTCAAACTCTGGTGAAGAGTGCCATTGTTCAGGTTGATGCTGCTCCATTCAAGCAGTGGTATCTCCAGCATTATGGTGTTGATATCGGCCGGAAGAAGAAAGCTGCTGCTGTAGCTTCAGCCAAGAAAGAAGGCGAGGTAAAACAATTTTTATAGGTTGTCTGTGGTTTTTGTTTGGTGCCTATGTTTCTGTTATTTGTTTCTTTTTACCGTTGGATCCTTCTGTGGTTACGTTGGTCTTATACTTGTTTGGTTTCCTTGAATTTTTGGGAATTATTAACTGTATCAATAGGCTCTTTATGGAAGAGATGATACAAAATTTTGTATGGTTTGGTAATGATTACAATTGTTGTGGTAGACGGGTAATTCTATTGGGAATCATTGTGTTTCAGTAGGCTCTTTATGGGAGAGATGACATGAGAATTTGTATTTTTTGGTAATGATTACAGTTGTTGTGGTAGACGGGTAATTCCTTTCTTGTATAGATGACTACAAGGTATATGTTTCTGTTTCTTGTATTTTTATCATCTGACCAGTGGTTGCTTGGAAAACTATTGTTGCAACAGAGCTTCTCTACAAGTGTCTGTGCTCTTTGATCTTGTTTTCTGAGGCTGTTCTTTAGCATGACCCATATTCCATATTTTTCTTATTGGTTAAGCAATAAATCTAATTTCCTAATAGTGCTGGTGGTTGCAAGTGGCAAGTTTACATGTAAATTATTTTATTTCTCTATATGATAGGAAGGTGAGGCTGTTGCTCCTGCTGCTTCCACTGAAGAAGCAAAGAAGAGCAGCCATGTCTTGAGAAAGCTTGAGAAGCGCCAGAAGGATCGCCAGCTTGATTCACATATTGAAGAGCAATTTGGAAGTGGTCGTTTGTTAGCTTGCATCTCATCTCGGCCTGGGCAGTGCGGACGTGCGGATGGGTATGTGGCTTGTTATTTCTCATCAGTTAGATTATTGAAGGCCCTCACTAACACCTTAACTCTTATATATTCTCTTGCTTTTCATGGTATCAAAAGAATGTTAGATTTTTCTAAACCATGTTATACACCTAATAACTATCATAGAAGATGGATCGAAGCTTTACTTTTATAATAATTTGCCTGAGCTTTTTCCTTGAAAGTTTTCATCTAGAAGCAAAGACTAGTGTTAATAGTTGCTGTTTTTTTGTTCTTGCGTTAATGGGCAATTTGATTTGACAGATACATCTTGGAGGGCAAAGAGCTGGAGTTCTACATGAAGAAGATTCAAAGGAAGAAGGGAAAGGGCGCTGCTTAAGTTTTTTATTACTGAAACTTCGCACATGCAAGATGGGATTTTCAATTTTTGTCTTATGCTCCCTTTTTTAGACTCTGAAGTTAAAACTTTAGATGATATGGGCAGTTGAACTTGGTTTTCTTATTTGTGTTATTGTTTAATTTTTATTTTGAATATTATCAGTGACAGCGTTTTAATTAGAATTTACATCACTCTTAAATTTATGAGAAATGATTTTGTGGGTGAATTATATATGGCAAACTTGAACACGGTAGAGCATTATTTCTTTGTGGATTATGAACTCATCTAATGGGGAGTCACATTTCTGTATCTCGTAGAACTATTTTAAAAAATATTTTCCACTGTTGTGATCAGATGGGAAAGGCCGAACCATAACACACTAGTGATTAACAGCCTTTTGTTATTAGTTTTTGCCTTAAAAAAAAAAAAAAAATTCTTTGCACATTAGTGTGTGCCGCACTTGTTAATCTGTTGTATTGTTTGTCTGGTTCCGAGTGTGGGAGAAAATCAATGCTGTTAATTTACATTTATAGCTTGGAAATGGATGTTAAATGTGGAGAGCTCTATGACCAAACCAGATCGAATGAAAGAAAATACTTGCGGTTGAGAAAATCAAACAAACAGGTATATTCGTGTTTGTGGCAACTTTAGTTTGATTGTGTTAACATCTATGCCATTCTGCAGCTTCCTAGCAAAGAATAAGGGGCAACAAACGGTGACTCTTCCTTGCAAAAGCCATACTCTTTACCAATTTCTTACAACAAATCATGATGCCATCAATATACCAAACTGTATGATATAAGATGTTTTGATATTCCAAAAATAATGTCATTGTAACTAATAAGAAATCACTATGTTATTGAAACAGAAACATGATTTATTTCAAAATATAATGACATTACGGTCTTGGCCACCAGAAAAACAGAAACTGAAATGACAATTAGCAGAGTTCTGTTAGACATAGGCATGCAAAGTAGAAGGGAACTGAGATAACCAAATTGACCTACTATGGTTTGCCGTACTTTTTTTTTTTTTTTCAATCGTTATTTAACAAAATCATTGCGAGCTTTTATTCTTGCATGTTGAGGAGCAACGTCGACATAAGATATATGCACACCTACTGCAAAAAGGAAAGCTCCAGCGATGAAGCATCCCGCATTCATTGCAACTTCTTGGGTGTTGAAGGAAAGCACAATGCCATTTCTGTAACAAAAAATTGATTGTTATCCAAAAAAAGAAAAGAAATAATAATAATAATAATTAAGTTCAGCTCAAGCTCTCCAATATTTTACAGGAAAGAACAGAACAGTCTCAGAGAGCAGCAGCAACAACACGAATGACACAATCTTCATCATATAATTTTTCAATTCACTTGCTTGAAAATAGTCATAGTCTGAAGAAGGAATGTGTTGTTGATGTTGCTGCTTTTGCTATTAAAATCCCCGCTCATTATTATTAGATTAATTATTTCTCTCACTCATTGAACTTTGTTACAACATAGTAGTATATAGTATTAATATATGAATCTTGAAAGAGTTAATAGTATTACCAACAGCACCAGCAACAAAACCCTTTTTGCATATATATGTTGTTGTCACTATAAATTAGTTGCTTTAACATCATATGAAGAAGGGTTTTGCTGCTGATGCTGCTCCTTATATTATTTTCTCTTTCAAGATTCATTTTTTCAATTGTTTCCCTCCCTAGCTAGCTCTACAGAATAATTAACTAATAACTTGAAATCTTCTCATATTACACACACACATACACACAAAACAGTGATTGTAAATAGTAGAAGCAAAACAATAACCACAGCACAATCCTTCTTCATATATATATTACTCTCTCTTTTGTTAAAACATATAATATACAATATGAAGACGGTATGTATCTGTTATTATTGATATATTTGTTGCTACTATTTATTTCACTCTTTGAAGATCCTACCTTATTGTGTCTTAGCCTAAATGGGACGGTCCTTGAGCAACTAATTGGAATGTAATACATATTGACATTTAAAATGATAACAACTGTTGCAAATTCATACCCAGAAAGTTGAGCTAAATTTATGATTACTTGCCGCTAATAACTATATTTCAATGCAATGCGAGAAGAGATGCAAATTAATACTGTTGTATATTAATTAATTAATTAATTACACTAATTAGTATTGAATTCTTGACATATATGACATTCAGGGAGAGAGAGAGAGAGAGATTGCGTACCTTCTTGCTCTTGAATTGATATTGACCTGCACTGCCACTTTACATGAATGACGATTCCTTTATTAAACAAGAAATCAGGATTAAAAACAACAAAGGCATGGCCAACAATATCCTTCTTCGTCTAAAGATAGATGAAAGATGGGATATTGTTGGTCATGTCTTTGCTGTTATTTTTACTTTGATTTCCTCTTTAATTCAGATATCTGCGATGGAAAATTAAACATGATCAATTAAAGAACTAACAGCACTGGTATGAAATACTAATCAGAAACAGATTTTCTCAAGGAAATCAAAACAACCAA